>CM040244.1:109823694-109893336 GCA_022545495.1 Chrysanthemum lavandulifolium
CAAGTCTAAAAGATTTAAACCGCCGTACACAAATGCAATGAAGTCCGGAGAATATAGGGGATTCCGGTCGTTAAGTCCCACGGAGACTCAATGGTGTGTTAAACACATGATCGATGATAGAATGATCACTAATGATAGTGATCGAAAGGATTAGATTGAATATTATACTACTGAAAAAGATTATAAAAAAAAACGACTTAAATGCAAATTAAGAAAATTAAAAAGATAAAAGATATTAAATAAACGCTATCACTATTTTTACAATGATGTTTTTATGATTTTATAAAATAAAATAACTTAAATAAACTATATTAACTAAAACGTAAATTTAAATTACCTAAAAACGTTACTTAAAACTAAAACGAGCGTTATTTACAAAAATAGCGCTGGAGCGCAAGATAAAACGTAAATTTTAAGAAATAAAAGGCCTACGAATGTAAAACTAATTTTATTACGTACTATATGATAAAAGAAAATTTTAGGAAAAAGCCGGGTATTTTTTCGACTTTTAAAATATTTATTATGATTTAAAAACTATTTTAATCTAATTTAATTATAAAAATACTAAATGATTTTGGAAAATCAAAATTTCATGTAAAATACTTTAAGTTATAACCGATTCTAAGAAAATAAAAAGTTGGGTACTACTTTACAAAATAAGTCGTTAAAAAGCCTAAATAAGCTACTAGTTATAAACCCGCTTAGGTACCTTAAATATTAAGTAGTGCAAGATATGACCGATCAAAGACCCTAGGGCGGTTGGTGTTGAGCGTGTTGTCACAGAGTTTGAGCAAGAGGTCGGGGTCGAATCCCACCCCGCACCTTTTGTAAACTATTTTTTTTCAAATTTCTTTTGCAACTTGCTTATAAGATGAAAATCGAACTTTTGTGAAAACACTTTTACTAAAACCTTGAATAAGCGGCTTACAATTGCTTATTCACAACAGCTTGGATGTAAGCTTAAAACAAACACCCTTTAACAAATTTTTAAGTAAAATGAACCATGAATAAGTACAAGGACATGGAAATAAGCACCCTACACTATGCTAAATCTAAAATAAGCTATAAGAGACTAGAAAGCAATCTAGAAATGGGAATAGAAGCGGTTATTGGAACTTCCTAAGCTAAAAGAAATAAGCATACAATGGACTGACTATACTTAATCAAGCTAAATAAGCATCAAATAAGCATAACATAAGTTCAAGCTAAACCTAATCTATGGGTTTAATAAGCACTTAAGCAAAGTAAATAAGCTAATGGGGTTCTAAAATAAGCTAAAACTAAGAAAACATGCAAATGCTATGTGAATCTTGTACCGCGGGTTTTTTTGATGATTTGAAGCAAGATTTAACTAACCTAAAGTTATCCTAGATGCATATAAACTATACCTAAGTCTAGAGGGCATGAGGAGATGTAAGCAAAACAATTTGGAGAGATTTGGACCATAAATAAGCTAAGAAAAAGTTCAAACAAAGAAGTAGGGTCATTGCTTAAAACAAGAATACGTAAACAGCTTTGTGACTTTTTATAAACCAAACTTTGCAAACATGCTAAACTTAAGCTCAACTCAACTTTAAAAACTGATTTAGACCTAAGACCACTTTGACTTTGAGAGTCAGTGGGTAAAAACTTGTTTTAGACTTCAAATAAGTTTAAACCAAACACCCCTTAATGGGTGTATTAACTTTGAAAACTGAATTTTTGAATACTAAACTTGGGTTTTTCTTTTGTAATAACTACTTTAGAAACTTGGATAGTAACTTAAAAGCAAATAAGGACAAGTAAGGAGTAAATAAGCACTAAAGTGCTTATTTGCTTAAATAAGCAAAAAATGAAAGACAGTGAAGAAAAGAAATTTTCATTAACTTGAAAAGTAAATTACAATCTTGAAAAGAAACTAAAACTTTAAAAGAAAACTAAATCCTAATAATCCTAATGCCTTTCAAATGGCTACAAGAGCTAATATTTATACTACTCCTTCCTTGCTTCTCTCTTTTCTTTTATACCCAAGCTTTTTCTTCTGAATTTGAGCACTTCCCACCAATATTTTGGACCATTGATATCTTGGGATCATTTTGGCCGTGGATTGAATTTTTGGCGCCAAGAAGGACTTTAGCAGCTTTAGGTTGAGTGAAAGGGTGGAATGAGCATTTAATGGTTTTTGTTATTGTGTTGAGGTGGGGACAAGGAAAGTGAAATGGAGAGGAGGGGGGTGGATTCACAGAGAAGCAGGATGAGTGCTGGGGAGAAGATGAGCTAAATGGCGCCAAGGAGGACTTTGTGGGTTTGACCAGCAAGAATATAAAAAGGGGTTCACAATTGATTTTGACAGGGGGTCACTTGGTGGTAAGGTCCAAATGGGTATAAGGCTTAATAAATATAGGACTAATTGTGCAACTTCCGAAAATCACAAGGACCATCGCCATTCTCTCAAAGTTTCTCCAAGGACCATAAGTGACAAGCTTCAAAGTATAGGACCAAAATTGCCACTTTGCAATTTTCCGTGGACTAATTCCGCTAATTTTGAAACTCAAGGCCATTTTGTAATTTTCTCAAACTTTTGATATTTTTCACCAAAGGACTAAATTTGACAAGTTATGATTTAAAAAGGACCTTTGGTGACTTTTCTTTGAAATTATGTGCTCAGGACTATTTTTGACAACTTTTGATACTGGGGACTAAACCGCAATTTTGCAAATTTGATATGCTTTTCATCCGATTTTGATATTTTGTATTTAAAACACATAAAACACTGATTTGTGATATTTTTATCATTTTGAAGCATTTTTGAGTGTTTTCAGATGATTTTGCAGTTTATATTGTACAAAATGATGAGTATTAGACACTCATCAATCCCCACATCGAGATATTGCTAGTCCCTAGCAATGATTTGAGAAAACATAATGGATTTTAATCTCTTTACCAAAAGCCATTACTCGAGTAGCCAAATGTTTCAGCTCAAGTAAGAACCATGGTACATCGATAACCATGTGATTTTGAGCAAACCACCGATTTTCAACGGATTTGATTTTGTCTTTACCGTGTCGCACTTCCGGACTAGCCAACTCTTAGATAAATTATCAACATTATCTTTGGTGAGTGAATACCAATTATGGTTTTTCCATCGCCTTTACCACAAGCCATAATCTTGCGTGCTAGCCAACTCTTCACTTTTTAGGATATGGTGGAACAATACCATACAATTTGGGCAAATTGCAAGCCATATAAACGGATTTGATATATCTTTACCAAGAGCCGTTTGCTCTGGATTAGCCAATCCTTTTTCTTACGCATAAGCGGATCGATAACCAAATGAGAAAGTGTAAAACACTTACTCCAAAAAAAATTTTGGCCAAAAACGGGAATTGGTAGATAATATATGAAATTCGTGAGAATCCCCCACACTTAGAAATGAATATTGCCCTCAATATTCAAAGTACCTGCTGTTATGCCGAAACAAAGAACGAAAAGGGAAATATTACGCCATTATTTTAAAAGATTTTTTTTTTTTTTTTTTTTTTTTTAGATATAACATGGGGGCATTACCCCACACTAAGTGGTAGAAAGGGGTAAGAAGACGTAAATATGGGTGAAAACCCATATAGTGTGTGCATCGCTTTTGATTTCCAGTCGCTAGCTTGACTCGATTCCGAATTCATTGGTTCATGGGAAACCGAGGTGGAAGAAACAATTCCATCGGACTTTCATTCAAGATGTTTGGATAAACATTCAAACACGGAAAGTTCCACACCGATGAGATAAAGAGAAAAGATGCACTTACTCACGATGGTAAGTGAAAATGCCGGGGTCAAAGATAGTGTCCTCACCCCGAAGGAGTGAAGAAGAGAGGAAGTCACCAAGTAGGTGAAGAAAAGAAGGAAGATCATGATAACGATCATGATAAGATCTTCTTCCTCGTGATCAAGTGCGCATTGCACTTATTTGGATTTTGTTGGTGAGCTCTTGGGCTGGAAGGCATCTCGGAGGGGAGGGTGGAAAGATTTGTCATAACTATGCAAATTGAGATTCTCCCCCGATCATGATTTTTGCCATCCACGCAATCATACTCCAATGGAGATATGATATGAGCGAGTTCACCGCGAACTCCCATGAAGAATATACGGAAGGGACATGCGCGGTATTGTGGGCTATAAATATGCACCTCGTCCATTATAGTCTCCGTGTCGACTCATCACTATCAAAGATTGGATTAATCAATTTAGAGTAAATTCGTAATCGAATTCGAATAAAGGATTAGTGATAGTCGATGAATTGTTGTGGAAACAACATGGTCAACATCCTCTTCTAAGTCGATTTATCTCAGAGTGTGGAAGTGATGCATCAATAAATTCTATATCTTGAGAATATAAAGAATCGGCATCACTATAATCACCGCCAAAATCGAGAAAGTCTCAACAAGATCATTTGTAAGAGGAGAAGACACATCACACTCATTATCAAGAATTTCTCGCACTCACTTGGGATTGGAATAAGGCCCTCAACACTAGACGATTCCATTTCGAATAGTGCTAAGAGGCTCGTCCCCATTACGAGAGAGTCAATGGAGCTTCTGTGATTTCAAACAAACTTTCATCATCATCGCCACTATCATCATCATCGTCAATGTAAGTCGCGAGCCATCCGGGCACGCCTTGCAAGTGCTCGCCTCGATTCGTATTTCTTCAAGACATCTTTGAATCTTAGCGGCCTGCTCCTCTTCTTCAAGTAATTCTAGCATAGATTTTTCGTATGAGACGCTTGGTCTTTGGCAAGTTCTTCTAGCATACTTTTATCACGAGGATGTTGATCAATGACGGAAATTGTTCAATGACGGAAAATTGGGGGTTGGAAATTGTCAAAACAAGGAGTGTTATAACAAGGATCGATTCATAGAAATTTTGATTCCCCGATTGACATTGGTAATCATAATGAGGACCCCACAAAATTCACAACAAGACAACCGATGTGTCGCGAGTAGTATGTGTTGTAGTCATAATTGTTATCGTGAACCCGCTTCATAGACAAGCGTGTTTCCTAATTGACAATCGAACTGGAATGAGAACCACCACAAGACTCACAACAAGAAACTGCCGAGTCTCACAAAGTGGCAAATGATGGAATAAATCAGTCGTGTTATGGTAGGAATAGGATCTTGGTTATAGATGCAGATCTGCTTCCGATTCTACCATGCAACAACCGGGGCACTTGCCACCATTATAAGGACCACCACACCATTGACAACCAAGAGGGTGAGGATAAGACATAGAAAGAATCAAAGGTTATCGAGGGTAAGAAATGAAGAATCAAAAAGGTAGGAGGGTAAAGAGGAATATTTTGGTGTTTTGAAAACATGATGATAAAAACAAGGAATGAAAATATTTTTATGCTTAACACTTTAGGAAAAGTGTTAATGAACTTTGGGATTTTTGATAACTCTACAAAAACTTTTACAAAAGATGGGGTATGTGCAAGAATGGGTCCGAAAAAGGCTAAACACACGCTAAAGCCTCCCGGCAACAAGCGCCAAAATTTTGATCTCACAAAATAATCAAGTCTAAAAGACTTAAAACCGCTCGACACAAATGCAATGAAGTCCCGAGAATATAGGGGATTCCCGGGTCGTTAAGTCCCACGGAGACTCAATGGTGTGTTAAACACATGATCAGATGATAGAATGATCACTAATGATAGTGATCGGAAAGGATTAGATTGAATATTATACTACTGAAAAAGATTATAAAAAAAAACGACTTAAATGCAAATTAAGAAAATTAAAAAGATAAAAGATATTAAATAAACGCTATCACTATTTTTACAATGATGTTTTTATGATTTTATAAAATAAAATAACTTAAATAAACTATATTAACTAAAACGTAAATTTAAATTACCTAAAAACGTTACTTAAAACTAAAACGAGCGTTATTTACAAAAATAGATACTGAGCGAAGATAAAACGTAAATTTTAAGAAATAAAAGGCTCACGAATGTAAAACTAATTTTATTACGACTATATGATAAAAGAAAATTTTAGGAAAAAGCCGTATTTTTTCGACTTTTAAAATATTTATTATGATTTAAAACTATTTTAATCTAATTTAATTATAAAAAATACTAAATGATTTTGGAAAAATCTGAAAATTTCACAGAAAATACTTTAAGTTATACTGATTCTAAGAAAAATAAAAAGTTGGGTACTACTTTACAAAATAAGTCATTAAAAGCCTAAATAAGCTACTAGTTATAAACCGCTTAGTACCTTAAATATTAAGTAGTGCAAGATATGACCGATCAAAGACCCTAGGGCGCTTGGTGTCGAGCGGTTGTTGTGTGTTTGAGCAAGAGGTCGGGGGTAATCCCACCCCGCACCTTTTTGTAAACTATTTTTTTTCAAATTTTCTTTTCGCCACTTGCTTATAAGATGAAATCGAACTTTTGTGAAAACACTTTTATTAAAACCTTGGAATAAGCAGCTTTACATCGCTATTCACAGTAGCTTGGATGTAAGCTTAAAACAAACACCCTTTAACAAATTTTTAAGTAAAATGAACCATGAATAAGTACAAGGAAATGGAAATAAGCACTCTACACTATGCTAAATCTAAAATAAGCTATAAGAGACTAGAAAGCAATCTAGAAATGGGAATAAAAAGTTATTGGAACTTCCTAAGCTAAAAGAAATAAGCCTACAATGGACTGAAGCTATACTTAACAAGCTAAATAAGCATCAAATAAGCATAACATAAGTTCAAAACCGGTACACCTAATCTATGGGACTAATAAGCACTTAAGCAAAGGTAAATAAGCTAATGGGTTCTAAAATAAGCTAAAACTAAGAAAACATGCACCGCACAAAGAATGTGCATCACGCTGGTTTTTTTGACGATTAAGCAAGATTTAACTAACCTAAAGTTATCCTAGATGCATATAAACTATACCTAAGTCTAGAGGGGCATGAGGAGATGTAAGCAAAACAATTTGGAGGAGATTTGGACCATAAATAAGCTAAGAAAAAGCTGTTCAAACAGCAGCAGGGGCTGCTGTTTAAGACAGTAATACAGAAACAGTTTTGTGACTTTTTATAAACCAAACTTTTGCAAACATGCTAAACTTAAGCTCAACTCAACTTTAAAAACTGATTTAGACCTAAGACCACTTTGACTTTGAGAGTCAAAGTGGGCAAAAAACTTGTTTTAGACTTCAAATAAGCTTAAACCAAACACCCCTTAATGGGTGTATTAACTTTGAAAACTGAATTTTTGAATACTAAACTTGGGTTTTTCTTTTGTAATAACTACTTTAGAAACTTGGATAGTAACTTAAAAGCAAATAAGGACAAGTAAGGAGTAAATAAGCACTAAAGTGCTTATTTGCTTAAATAAGCAAAAAATGAAAGACAAGAAGAAGAAATTTTCATTAACTTGAAAAGTAAATTACAATATCGAAAAGAAACTAAAACTTTTAAAAGAAAACTAAATCCTAATAATCCTAATGCCTTTCAAATGGCTACAAGAGCTAATATTTATACTACTCCTTCCTTGCTTCTCTCTTTCTTTTATACCCAAGCTTCTTTCTTCTTCGACTTTGAGCACTTCCCACCAATATTTTGGACCATTGGATATCTTGGGATCATTTTGGCCGTGGATTGAATTTTTGGCGCCAAGAAGGACGAGGCTCTGGACTGTTGCTTTCCTTTTTTGTTGCGGGAAACACTAATTGTTATGTTCATTGGTGAAAACTTTGGAAGGAAGTCCTTCAACTAGACCAAGTTTTGAAAGTTTGTTGATGGTCTTGAAGTTCACATGAGCCATCCTTCTATGCCATTTTGTAGACTCATCCGAGGATGCTTTAGCCACCAAACAAGTTAGGTCACCTTCACGGTTGAACATCATTCAAGTTGAATGTGTATAGATTGTGATTTCTAGGAACTCTTCAAGAATGCTGATGTATCTTCTCGGTAGTTTGAAGTCTTTAGATAGCACAAGACATTCATCCTCGAGAAGAATACTTTGTTCTTGGTGTCACAAATTTGTGAGGCCGAGAACAAGTTGAAGTGTTGCGCCTTCCTACATAGTACACATTCTCAAAATCCAGGTTGAGGTGTTTTGATGGTGCCTTTCCAATGATTCTACCATCACTTCTACCAAAAGTCACATTGCCTCCTCCTTCTATGGGTACGAAATTATCCATCATTTCTCTGTTTCCTGACATGCTTCTGGAACAACCACTATCAACAATGCCAACTTCCTTATGCTTAAGAGGATGATCCTACAACAACAACAAAAAAATATACAAAGAATTAGTACACTATGGAGGCTCAAGTCATCACTGACTTGAGCCTGCCTTGTGGATCATTAGAGTTAGGCCATGCAGATGTATAAGATCCACCATTGTTCTTGGGTTTCCATTGAAAGTTAGGTCCCTTTTTAGGCCAAGAACAACCTACTGAGGGCTTCATAGCAGTATCCATATTTCCCTTCCCATCATACATTGAGTCAACACATCCAAGCCAATAACCATTTTGAAAATATGAACTAGTTGGTCTCATATATGGTCTAGCAACAGATCTTCTCCAAGCAAATGGAGAAGGTTTATGAGTTTCTTGTGGAACAAAAGGTGGTATATCATTAACATTTTTCCACATTGGTCTAGATTTCTTTTGACTAGCACATACACCCATTCTTTGCTCATGAAAATCACAATCCTTAATCAAATGAAATTTACTTCCACAAACAAAACATGTCTTCTTTTTAGAAGATTTATTCAAAGTGAAAGATGTTCTATTACATGCAAAAGCATTCAAACCACAAACATTAACAGAATTGTTTTTAACATAATTAAAGACATTATTTTGCAAAGAATTAAAAGACAAGTCTTGAGGAAATCTGTCTTGGAAGTTGATTCCTCGGCGATAACTCTAACGAGCTTGTAGGTAGTCTTGGGTGAGGTCTTGGGAAGGTCTGACTTATCACTTGAATCACAACTAGTATATGTAGTAGACCCTTGGTCAGAGGACTTTTCACGGTCATAACAAGAGACAAAGTCATTAGATGAAGAATCAAGGTCTGGCAAGTCTTTTGACTTTTTGCCATATAGATGGTGTGATCCATCAAAGTCAACTGTGATGGAAAGGTCAATGGGCATATGTTCACCTCTAATAGGTCCACGTACAGCATGTAAATCACCTTATTTTACAAAATTAGCTAATCCTGATGGTGTAGATTTACGTGTGTCATCCCTAGCTTCTAAGCCAACATATTTCTTAAAACCTAAAGCTACTGTTGAGTTAGGAGATTGACTGCTATAGATGAAGCCAGCTAACTTGTTTCCATTCAATAACCATTCTTTATGCCTAGCTACTTCTTCATCTAGTTTCTCTTTAGCACTTGGTTTCAGAAACTACATCAGCTTTTTCTTTCTCAGTCGTTTTAAATCAATTTTAGTACATTCTAGATCACTTTCTAACACCCTAATCTTTTCATCATAAGCCGCTTGATTCTTTTGAAACCAAACTTTTGTCTTTCTAATGTTTTTAAAGCCTGCTTATAAGCCTCAACTTGACATAACATTCATTATATTTAGGTTTCAATTCATCATAGGCTTCTTTAAGTTCATTATATATTTCACTACAACCAAAACACAATTATGTACCGAGAGATGCCCATCAAGGCAATTTGATCATGCCAATCCTCTAAAGTACGACTTTCCAAAGAATCCAATATTCTCGTAACCGGGACCTTCATCATTCTCGTGCTCATGCATTTGCCGGTTGACATGGTCATCCATAGTGACAAGAGTCATGGAGGTCCGACCTTGAGTTCCACTTCCTTTTGAATCTGCTGATAGGAAGAATATCTCACATCATCACCAGCCTTCCTATCCTTGCATTCTCTTGAGAAGTGACCCATCTGATTACAAGTATAGCACTTCACTTTCCTTCTTTCAAATCTTGTTGGATCTCTTCCCTAGAAACCAAACTTTCTCCCAGACTTACTCTCAAACTTCTTGATGTTCATTGAGAGCATGGCCAGTTGCCACTTCAAGTTCATCTCTTCCATGTCAAATGGATCCACCTGTTTAAAGTCCTCAAAGGCTAGTTCTTCGATGTGTCATAATCAAGAACAAAGAGTGAATCACATCTTCAAATACACCACTGGATTTTGGTTGAGAGTTTGATGTAGTGGTGGTGTAGGATGATGATGCTGAGTAAGTTGGGCTTGGAGCATAGGTCATCTTATTTGAGGAGGCCCCAACAAATGTTGTGTGAATAGGAGTGGATGAACGAAAGGGACTTCTGACATCAGGCTCAAGAGATTTAAGTATGTTGTATAGTTCATCAAAAGTGAGCATATCCAGCCCACCTTTAGCTTTGAGGGCAATGCTTACTTGCAACCAAGATGAAGGTAAAGATCGCAAGAACTTTGAATTGTAGTCATCATTATCTGGCTTTGCCTTCAGCTGATTCAATTGACTCAATATCTTATGGAACCTGTCATACCCCTTGTGGATACCTTCCTCTTCAGAGATTTGGAATTCTTGAAACTGTTGTTTCAACATTGATTTCCTCATTCTCCTTGACTCCTCATTCCCACCAAACCTAGCCTTGATTGCCATCCATATGTCCTTAGCATCCTGCATGTAGTGAAAGTCACCCAAGTGATCCTCAGGTATAGCCTGCAGGAGAATTGTTCTAACTTTGTTCTCTCTCTGAACAGCCAGTATCTCTTCAGCAGATTTGGGAGGAACGATGGTAACATTACCATCAGGATTTGTGACATGCCTCTTCAAACTGTTCCCCTTCTTCACAATTTCCCAAAGATTCCAATCAATGTTGGAGATCCAATTTTGCATCTTCATAGCCCATAAATCATACTCCTTCTTCTTAAGGTATGGGAACTTTGCATTGCTAGTTTGAGATACTGAGTTGTTGCAGAGATGTGTTGTTATGGTTGTTGGTGACTTCAATTTCATCATCTGATCCAGGCATGGTGAAGGTTGTTTTGGTTGTTAGGGTGTAAAGAAAAGATTGTTCTTAGTTGTTGCAGAGCGTGTAGTAGCCTACCACCAGTAGGAATGGAGAACCATTAGAAACACCAATGTATGCGTCTTATATCTTGTACTATCCACGTGACTCCAAACTCAGATGATGCACTAGCAAATGTGAGCATTAAGCACCTTTTCTATAGATCTCGCCCCTTCACTAACCCTGAGCACTACAACGTAACTCCTTAAAGTGATATAAAATGCGAGCATTAAGTACTTTTTGTAGATCTCACCCCTTCACTATAATCATCGAGTCTTTGTCACATCATTAACGTACAAACAAGTTATCTCAAAAGTGCCTGACTCACTTTAAGATATGATAAGACACGCACCTGATCAACCAGTAGGAACTCCAAAACAACTAGTATAAACCGATCAGCAGTAACAATCAGCAAGAAACGATCAGCAGAAACCAATACCTTCAACAGAAACCGATCAGTAGAAACGAATCAAAATATGCAGCCAGTAGGAACACCAAATCAAGCCGAAACTATGTTAATTACTAGGGTTAATCGTTGAATAAAAATTCAACTCACCAAAACTAGTAAAACATTAGAAGCACAAACTGTCAAGACCAAAATAAGCATATACAACAACCGATCATGAACAATATAAATGTTATCCGACCATAATTAAGTTCCCACGCCGCCAGTATTATAATATTCGAACAATACCAATATCAGTAGAGACAATCAATAAACCAGAAGACATTAATTCATGAATCAATGCACCAATCATATCATGTGATCATGAATAATACTCTACCAATTAATCAGTAGCAACAAGCAATATACCTTACGTATATCAGCAATAAAAGGAACTAGGGACCACCAATCATATGTGACCTGCCACTATCACCCATATTTGTAAAACCCATGTGAACCATCAGCAGCAACACACATACTTCCGTCAATAAAAATAATCAGCATAAACCATTTGCGCACAATCCACCAAAAGACAAAAGTAGATCATGCACCTAAAAGTCACCAATTAGAATCCAATATATCACGTGATTACAATAAGAAGACCACCAATCAATTAAACGTGGGGACCATTTGGAAGAATACAACGTGGGATCACAATCAGCAGGAATGAAAATATGTGATCAGCAGCAATGAAAATAGTTTAATACCTACTGTGAGAACCAATTCTTCCATTACAAGTGGGGACCAACGATTATAATCAGTACAATCAAACCTTATATTGAACCAAGGTTGTCTGCTCCATGATTGAACCATCAATATAATATTATTAATATAACGCCATCCCATCATCTAATCACAAACGATTTATTTAGATCCTATGTAGAAGAAAATATATGTAGGTCTATGTGATTATATTGAAGACACAAATTGCGCCGCCATGATTAGCCAATGACATTAAAATACAACCCACTAATATTCGAATAGTATTAGCCAATCAATGAATCACATGAATATCAAAAAGTAATTGATCCATCAGTAGCAATAAAAGACCAATTCATGTGAATGTATAGACCAACGTTTTGACCATGTGATGGCCAAAGCATGTCAACCAGTCGAATAATAAATGACAAAAGAATATGAATTCAATAATACCGATTAACAGCAATTAATTTATACTAGGTAGCATGAATACCTCAAAAAATCCGATCTGCTCATCTACTCATTTCACATCTGCTGCCTCTTTTCTTTAAACATATGTTGCATAAACCCTAATGACACGAAAACCTTATAAACCCTAGATCGAGAGCCACGAGGCTCTGAAACCAATTGTAGAAAACAAGATCTAGACTCAACTAGGGTATGAATAACATTGATTGATTAAGCACAACGGATAACAAGAACACAATCAATATTACTAATAAGGTTTTCTTTATTGAATATAAAAATTACTACTACAACTACTAGACGCTTTATGCGTTAATTAGACTCTCATTGGAGATTTCTACTATGAAATGAATGAAAAGGATGTGATATGTAACCTACGCCTACCCTCTTTATATAGGAGAGGGAGGTGTTACAAACCCTAATAATATCTTACTAGAAAAGCTATCTAAATATTACATAATCATCCCTCATTGTTTCTTCGTTCTTCTTTCTTGCTTGTGGTTTTGTAATCATTAACTCAACAATTCCCAACACCGTTCCCTTATCCACACCACTCATGGAAAAACTCCATACGAACTTGTCCACAATCGAAAACCTGGTCTCTCTTTCCTTCGTGTGTTCGGTGCCTTATGCTATCCAACGAATGATGGTCAAGATTTAGGTAAATTAAGAGCTAAGGCGGATATTGGAGTTTTTGTGGGTTATGCACCAAATCGGAAGGGTTACCGAATCTACAACAAAAGAACCCGAGATATCATGGAAACTATTCACGTCACGATCGATGAGCTGTCTAGGCAAATGGCTCCAGGACAATCAAGTTCGGACCCGCATCTCAACATTCATTAAGTAGTCCCATCGATTCTTCTCTTGTACAAAATTCCTCACCCAGCCCATATGTACCTCCTTCAAGACGATTTGAAGAAATTGTTTGATCCGATGTTTGATGAATACTTTGAACCTCTTGTCAATGATCGATCTACACCATCAACAGATGGCGCTCTAATCCTCGTCAACACGGATAATCCATCGGTTTGTGTCACTAAGTCAAGAAGCTGCTGCAGATCAATCATCATCATCATCAAATCCTCGATCCTCGAGTGTACATCATGGAAATGTCTCGCCAACTATGATGGAGATAAACCCTTTGCCACTCCGTAAGATGCACCATTTGAAAACATTTTTGCCCCGATCCAACATCCGAACCATCTTCATCGAGGGACCCCAACTCGCTACATCGGTTCCTCAACAACAACCACACGAGCATTTCGAAAATGGACACATGATCATCCATTGGACAATATCATTGGGACTCCTTCTCGTTCGGTATCCACTCGTAAACACTTACTACGATGCCTTATGGTGCTTCTTCAATTTCATATTATCAAAGGTCGAACCGAAAGATGTTAAAACCGCAATGTCGAGGACGTTGGTTTAATGCAATGCAAGAAGAAATTCACGAGTTCGATCGTCTTGATGTTTGGGAATTGGTACCGCTCCCAGATCGTATATGATCATTGCTCTCAAATGGATCTTCAAAGTAAAACTTGATGAGCATGGTGAGGTGTTGAAGAACAAGGCAAGACTTGTTGTAAAGGATATCGTCAAGAGGATGGTATTGACTTTGAGGAATCATTCTCTCGCCATGCGTATAGAGGCAATCGTAATCTTCTTGGCTAATGATGCTAGTTAGAACATGGTGGTTTATAAAATGGATGTGAAGACCGCTTTTTAATGGAGATCCGAAGAAATCTTTTATGTCGGTCGACCATAAGGTTTTGTGGATCCATAACGTCCTACTCATGTCTATCGCTCAAGAAGGCTCTTTATGGTTTGAAACAAGCTCCAGGGCATGGTATGACACATCGTCAAAGTTTCTCTTAACCAATGGATTCAAAGAAAGAAGCGCTTGATCCCACATTGTTCACCAGAAAGTCAGGCAAACATTTAATTCATGTTCAAATCTATGTTGATGATATTATTTTTGCCTCGACCGACCCTAATGAATGTGACCGTTTTTCTAAGGAAATGGGCTCCAAATTTCAAATGTCTATGATGGGACAAATGTCATTTTTCTTGGGATTACAAATTTCACAAAGTCCCGGAGGCATTTTTATTAATCAATCTAAATATGCAAATGAAATTTTAAAGAAATTTGGATTTGACACTTGTGACCCTGTTGACACTCCCATGGTGGAGCGCACAAAACTGGATGAGGACCACTCAAGGATCATGGTTGATCAAGCGAGATATCAAGTATGATTGGATCACGATGTACCTCACAACCGATGAACACGATATTTTGTTCGTTGTATGCATGTGTGCTAGATACCGGCTAAGCCTACCAAAAGGACCTTGAAGCGGTTAAGCGGGTCTTCGGTATCTCCAAGGAACCATTAATATGGGACTTTGGTATCCAAGGACACCAATATGTCACTAACAAAGATATGTAGATGCGCAGACCATGCGGGTGTCAAGATACACGTCGAAGCACGTCTTGTGGTGCTCAATTCCTAGGAGAAAAGGTTGTAAGCTGGTCCTCGAAGAAACAAATGAGTACGTCTATATCCTCTACAGAGGCAGAATACATAGCCATGTCATCTTGTTGTGCTCAAATCCTATGGATGAAATCCTAATTATTTGACTATGGCTTTGAATTCAACAAAATCCATCTGTATTGTGATAACAAAAGTGCTATTGCTCTCTCATGCAACAACGTTCAACATTCAAGAGCAAAGCATATCGACATTCGACATCACTTCATCAGGGAGCAAGTGGAGAAATGTGTGTCGTAACTATATTTTGTGAGAACTGAATATCAGTTGGCAGACATCTTCACTAAAGCTCTTCCAAGAGAACGTTTTGAGTTTATTCTTCCACGACTTGGACTTAAGAGTCTACAACCGAAAACACTCAAACGTCTTCAAGAGGAAGACGAGGAGTAAAGGCTTGTCTTCATCTAACTCTTGTACATATTTATTCAAAAAGCAAAATACAAAATTATAAAATCCACAAAAAAGAAAAAAAAAAAAAAAAGTAAAAAAGAAAAATATAAAATTTCAAAAAATCCATAAAATATAAGAAAATCTTTGAAAATGCCCAAAAATATTATTTTTCCCATCTATTTATATTCTTCGATAACATCTACGGACTTTGATTTGTCACTCAAAGAATGGCACATGTCTTTAGATGAAGTTCGAATGTACATAAACCTTTTATAAAAAAAAATGGATGGAGAAAAATGATAGCTTATTGTCATTTCAGGCAGTAACCAGTTTTAAAAGAAAGAACAGAGCCATGCTTAAATTAATTTTTGAATCCGCATGCTCTGATTCTAAAAACAAATGTTTGTCGCCAAAAACACAAATGTTTCCATCACAAATATTTTTCCTTCTAAATATTCTTCTGAAAAATACTTGTCATCTAATGAAAACAAAATTGCTTTGAAAATAACTCGGACTATATTCTTGTATATCATATGGACTTATCATTTGTCAAAATCTCTAACACTCAATCAACAACTTATGTCATTGATTGAGGGGAGAATGATTTCAATCATATCAAATCAAAAAGTTATTTTTCAAACAATTGGCACGTAATCGAGCAAGATCTAATTTTGGATAATCAAAAAGAACAATGTTTTTGTACAATTGGATCCAGACCAAGGCTAATGTTGTGTTTTCATAAAATACTTAAGCATGTTTAATCATTGGAGTTTAAAGTCTCTGAATTTGATCCTTATCAGTTAAATGTTTTAAAAGCAAGTCACAATTCTCCTCAAAAGTTTTCAAAAACAATTTAAATCAATAGAGATCACAAATCTCAAAGGATTTGAAAATTGTGATCGGGGGAGAATTTGTAATTTAAATTGGATATAAACTAATAATTCAATAAGTGGTCTTATAAAGATAATAACAAGCTCTACTCCCTACATGTGCCAAATGATTTCAAATTTTCCATGCACATGTTAATGGGGAGCATCTATCTCAAAACAAACCAAATGAATTGAAACATGATTGATTTGTCTCTAAGTGCAGGTTCTCTCTAATATGTGCAAAACACTTTCGAATCTCAATGCACATATTGAGGGGGAGCGATCAAATGAAAACCTCATCCTTCCAAAAATATTTGGTACAAAGTCCTTAAAATACTTGATTTGATAAGGGAAGCGATGATGATATCTTTAGAAAAACATTGTTAATCAAAGATTGAATTTCTCATTCTTAATCTAAGATTTCAAAGTTCTCCTGCCTCCATGTGCTAAAATAATTTCAAATATTTGATGCACATGTTGAGGGGGAGCTTCTTCTAAAAATGTCAAAAATGATTCAGGTACAAAATGCTTTGATCTTGTATCACAAGTACCTGGATTGATTTTCAAAAGGTTTTCAATTGGTTTCAAAGGCAGAAGAACAATACCAAAAGACCGACCAAATTTACTTTATGCATGGAGATATATGGATGGTAAGGTTAGGTATTCGTTCTCTCGATCCCGCCAGAGTCGGAGGGATCTACCCAGGGACAATCCACTAGATAGTGTAGAAGTCCGTAGGTATGATGACAAAAGGAGAAAAGTGAGAAATGGGAAGAGTGCGGACTGAGATATAGCTAGAAATGGAACAAACCCAACAAGGTTCTAGTTATGAAGTCTCGGTAAGCACTGAAGGGGTTGAAGAATGAAAAAGAAATGAATGAGAAAAGGGTGAAAAGAAATATCCCTCCATTATTTCAACCTTAGGGGAGAACCAGGTTCAATTCATATGCTACTGGTGGTTACCAATGTAACATCGGTATTGAAGACAAGACGTCATGGACCCAGTGACGCACTGCACTACAACTTCCCAAGCTACTCAAGTTCCTCTTAAAAGGACTTGTTTCATTCTCATGGGGAACCTACATAATCTATCGACTTTAACTTAGAGATGGTTGATATTGAAGAAGGAGACCCTCTCCCTAGTCTCCGGCATAGGAAACCAAATTTGCACAATTGAGTCTAGAGCCAAGAGATCATCAATAAATCTCATTAGGACACAATCAATGAAGACTCATTGTTTCACACAATGTGGAAAGTGAGAATATATCTTAAGAGTCCTACGCATTATCCTTGTGGTATTGCCAGAACATCTGAGTGATATGCAACCATATTTACGATGAAGATGGAAAGCCTGATTTGATAAGGGAAGTGATGATGATATCTTTAGAAAAACATTGTTAATCAAAGATTGAATTTCTCATTCTTAATCTAAGATTTCAAAGTTCTCCTGCCTCCATGTGCTAAAACAATTTCAAATATTAGATGCACATGTTGAGGGGGAGCTTCTTCTAAAAATGTCAAAAACGATTCAGGTACAAAATGCTTTGATCTTGTATCACAAGTACCTGGATTGATTTTCAAAAGGTTTTCAATTGGTTTCAAAGGCAGAAGAACAATACCAAAAGACCGACCAAATTTACTTTATGCATGGAGATATAAGGATGGTAAGGTTAGGTATTCGTTCCGCGATCCCTTGAGTCGGAGGGATCTACCAGGACAATCCACTAGATAGTGTAGAAGTCCGTAGGTATGATGACAAAAGGAGAAAAGTGAGAAATGGGAAGAGTGTGGATGAGATAGAGCTAGAAATGGAACAAACCCAATAAGGTTCTAGTTATGAAGTCTCGGTAAACACCTTGAAGGGTTGAAGAATGAAAAGAAATGAATGAGAAAAGGGTGAAAAGAAATATCCTCCATTATTTCAACCTTAGGGGAGAAACCAGGTTCAATTCATATGCTACTGGTGGTTACCAATGTAACATCGATATTGAAGACAAGACGTCATGGACCCAGTGACGCAATGCACTACAACTTCCCAAGCTACTCAAGTTCCTCTTAAAAGGACTTGTTTCATTCTCACGGGGAACCTACATAATCTATCGACTTTAACTTAGAGATGGTTGATATTGAAGAAGGAGACCCTCTCCCTAGTCTCCGGCATAGGAAACCAAATTTGCACAATTGAGTCTAGAGCCAAGAGATCATCAATAAATATCATTAGGACACAATCAATGAAGACTCATTATTTCACACAATGTGGAAAGTGAGAATATATCTTAAGAGTCCTACGCATTATCCTTGTGGTATTGCCAGAACATCTGAGTGATATGCAACCATATTTACGATGAAGATGGAAAGCCTTCTAGAGCCAACATCAAACAAGCTATTGGTGGGTGGCATGTGAGATCTATCCAATAGATCAAACATGTGACAACTGGACATAAACGATGGGGCGATTCATATTTTGAATCAATCCTGGTTCAGGAATGGATTGACGGATACCTTTGAAAAACCGGTCGTTGTGCTTAAAAATTATTTTCTGTAGCACATCGACTGTGTATTAATGTTTCAAAATTAAAAGGGTATTTATGATTGATAATTGATTTTCTAATAAAACCTTCATTGTATTGCAAAACTATTTTTGTTAAGCAATACACGATTGTTTTTTCAAAATCATTTTATTCAATCAACAAACCTCAATTTGCTGGTTCACTCACTCCGTGTTGTCTTCTTTGAGACGTTCCGGTTTGAGAACGGCTAGAGCATCTGCGAAACCTTGTCAAGGAGATTCTTCGGAATTCTACCTGATCACAAGCAATACATGTACTGATCAACGGGGAACCGTGGGCCGTGTACCTCAATTCAACGAATGTGATCAAAGACACTTTCGTGCCCTTTTATTGCTAACTGTTGTCTGCAGGACTCTCGACAGTTGCAGCTGATCAGAATTGAGGAGCCAATCCATAGCCGCATGCTCACACATCACGTTCATCTCGAAGAAATCATGATAAGAGCATATCTTCATCAAGTGACTCTGATATTTTCACTCCATGCTTCTGCTACGCTGCTGCAAATATCATGAATCAACAAAAGCTTCCGCAACTCTGATAAGAAGAAATCATGATCCAAAATGTAAGCATGTCGGTCCAAAAGTCACAACGTCACATGATGGCAACACTACAAAGGATGAGTCAGAGATTTATGGCGGCAAATGATCTCAATGTTGGCTCAAAACTCATCAACACGTGGATCAGTTAAAGACCTCCACTTGAACTAACAAAACATGCAGAACATGAAGAATCAAAGACTACTGGCTACAGAGCAAAGAACTTAATCAAGAATCCAAGAACTATCAAAATGTAATGTTTGTTTGTATTCAATGTAAATTGAGGTGACCTCCCTTAGGGAAGATTGTTAGGATTTAGAAAATTCGGTATTTAAAGAGTTGGTCACCTCAAGTATATGTAATCGTTATAAAGCTCGTAGTCGTAGTCATTTAGTGTTAGTAAGTAATTTGTTAAGTAACACCATGGAGGACGGACGGGTCTTTACCCACTGTATGCCTGATCCATAGCCCGAAGGAGGGCGTCTAAGCTTGTAACTATAAATACCCTTTGCCTAGCAAGGCAAAGGGTTGGAGCTTCCAAAATCATTTTTCTTTGTCTCACTAAGTTCCAAACTCTCTTTACTTTCTCTCTCTAGAACTCATACTATACGCCTACTTTGTGCATTAGATTATGTATTTATGAAAACCAATATGTTACAAACTAATACCATCACGATTTGAAGAAGGTGGACATGGTGGTCTGTTTGTAGTAGATGGAGCTTGTGGCCCATTTGTTGCAGCTCGCAATGGTGGTCTGTTTGTAGTAGATGGAGCTTGTGGCCCATTTATTGCAGCTCGCAATCGTGTTGGCTTCCATCTTTGTAGCCTCTTTTTAAACGACATTTATGGTAAAACATCATTGGGCTTTGTATTAGCAAAAAATTGTGTACTAGCTATCCAAAACGGAGCTTGGAGCTCTAGAGTTGTCTCACGGATAGATAGTTCCTGTTGTTGGAACTATGTGCAACAAAAAAATTACAATTATGATTATAAGTTTTAATAAAAGAGTATAATAACGAAAAAATATATACCAAAAATATTTGAGTTTTAATGTGAACTTACTTCATTGTCGTTATGGCCAAAAAAATAATCCCAATGCTCTCTAAGAAACTTGACTCTAACACTCCAAGAGACGCCCCTAGGTACAACATTTTGCTCCTTTATCCAAAACCGATTACTTTCGCGTTACCTCTTGAATCCATGTCTAAAAAAAATATTAAGTTTGTAAGGCTAAAAATTATTAAACATATATTAAAAAAAAAAAAAAAAAAAAAACAATTAAAAAACATACCTTAAAACCCCAAATAAAACCATACAAAATATACTTAATCAGCTTCTCTTCATCAGTTTTTTCATCCCCGTTTCCTTCATCCATCTCTTCATCCCCTTGATCCTCCCTAAGTACCTTCTTTTTAGGGTTTCTTAACTTATTAACTTTACTATCATTAATATTAAGATGTTTAGGAATATGTATCCAAGTTGCGTTTCTCAAACTGTAATACGTTGGAACCCAACAATATGATCCCCATGGGAAATCATCAAATGCATCGAGATCCTCAACCAACGCAAACAAAAAGGTTTGAACCTCATGTTTAGGTTCCCGACCACACAATATAAACTCAACAAAAATGACTAAACACAACCTAAGAGCATCCTGCTCCTCTAACTTTAAAAAATCAGAACCGTCAAATAATGTCTTAAGATCCAAAAGTGTTACTACATTTTGGCATTGAGGGAATATACGTTGTACTAATGGAGTAGGCGCGTTTTCAAAGTCTAGTATAGGCACCAAACTTTAAACCGGTCATTAAACAAAATTCATTACGGCTAAAATTGCAATAATAATCACCTACATTAAACCTTAACATATGAGATTGATTATGAATTTCTTCATTAACTTCTTCTTGTCTAAGAAGCATACCGTGAATTAAATTAGGTTCCTGATCAAGATACGATACATCTAACCAATCACTAAAACAATGATTCCTAAACATACGTACAACTATATCTCTACCATGCATGGTTCTAAAAATTTTCAACAACCTAAAACGACTACGAATGGTGACTTCTGCTGCATAAGACTACAAAACAAAAAAAGCAAACAACAAAAATGTCAATGATTTGAGTTTCCAATTCTATCACTAATTATGTGCTTCTACTTGTTTTAATAACTAACCACTAAAATAGAACAAAATAACCACTAATTAGGAATTGATTGTTGACTTTTGTATATTTCTTAAGAACTGAAAAAAATAATAAAGTAACTATTCCTGTAATTTACTCTTAGATAGACAAAGTATTTAACGCCATATATTTTAACTCTTCAAAGAAAATTGGGGCTTAACATTTACCTCGGATTCTAGCAGCCCATATGTGAAATGTCTTAATGGCATTGTTAAAAATGTGGCTAACTGATTTTTTGTGTCAACCAAAAGAGAGAACCCCACTAATCCCTAATGGAAAGACATCACTAATTACGAATAGAAAGACATCACTAATTATGAATTGATTGTTGACTTTTGTATATAAAAACTTACCAGACATGCAACCATTGTGAATAAAATACTTGCAACTAACACAAAGTGCCAACCAAAAAGAGATAACCCCACAAAAAAGAGGATAACCCGGACACAAAGTCACATATACGCACGCCCAAGGTATGTGAGTCGGCCAAAAAACACACAAACGAATATCAAGGACTTGTTATTATTGGAGTATGCGAGTGATCAGCCAAAAAACAAACAAAGGTCGATCGCCTAAGGTATGATTTTTATAAAAAGATTGAGTTGGGTGTGGTTTAATTGAATAAATGAGTTAGTAATGGAGGATCAAGGAAGATGGGGAATTGAATGAGGGAGTGAATGGCCTGGTTCTTTTTGTTATTTGGGTAGTTTTTGTCATTTAATTGTGGTGTAATGGCTGTAGAGTACTCGTTATTATTATAGACGAGGAAGTGAAGATGTAGGCGTGGAAGTGAAGATGTAGGCGAGGAATTTGGGCGTGGAAGTGAAGATGTAGGCGATGATGTTGGCGATGATGTAGGCGAGGGTTTTTGTTGCTGAGAAGGTTGAGTTTGATTTAAGGATAACCCATGGCCTTAAAGGGTGTTTGGAATTAAGGATAACCCATGGCCAAATCTGATTTTGACCCATGTTGACTCTCACTTAACTTTGGCCTTTTAGTACTTTTTTTTTTAGTTTTGATAAGGTTGAGTTTGATTTTTAAGTTTGAACTCTTATAATTTTTTCTCAATGTTACAATATAAAGTCAAGTAAGAATTCAAAAGAAACATATAGTTTTGACGAGTGCATTTGTGGCAAGGGCGAGGAGCTAGGCGAGAGGTGGGGTAATGGAACATGTTGGGCATGTGGGCTAATGGAACATGATAGGGACATGTTGATATGGACATGTTTTGATCATTTTGGTAAACCATCTGAAAAAAGTTCACTCTCGTAATATGAATGTGAATATGAATAAATTTGGTAATTTGCTTAAAAAGGAGAAAAAGAACATGTGATGCCCACTAATAGAAAAAATCCCACCTAGCTTTACCACTTTTTAAATAGTTGATTTTAGTGAGATTGATCCCTAAATTTTTGTTGTTTTTCAAATGAAAAACCAACCCAAAATTGTAAACCAATGGCTTCTAAGTTTTCCATTTTATTTTATCTATTTTACTTTTGTAAAAAAATAATAAAAAAAGCATAAAGATGTTTTGTAAATTACAGAATAACCCCTTATCTATACTACTTATAATAGAGGAATGAATCTCTTCTTCATTGTCTTAAAATTAAGACTTACAAATTACAAAGCCTATTGTACAATACATAATGCACTATTAATGATCTTTCTCATCAATCTTAATTTTAAGACTTACAAGTCTTAAAGCTTAATGTACAAAATACAAAGCACTATTAATGTGGTGAAGATATTTAATGTAGTTAATTAATTAATTGGTCAATAAATACAATTAATGCAGTTATTAAAACACCCCCTTACACAAGAAATACAAATAATCAAGCATATTGTACAACCAAGTTAAACATAATTTCCGCATTAAAGTCACTAATACAAATATTCAAGCCCGAATGGGCAACGGTCCAAATGGGCCCCAAATTTAACGGCACAATCCAAACGGCATGGGCCAACGGGTCGAGCCCGAGTGAGACGGTTAACGTGCTCGAGCCCGATGGCACGAAGCTAAACGAAATTTTGAAATCAGTAATTTATTATCAAAAAGAATATAATTAACTAAAATACATGATTCAATTTGAAAATTTTATTTCGGTGATTCGCCGCAACGCCGAACCCCGCATTAAATGTCACTAATACAAATAATAAAACACATTATACAGATATTCAGTTCCCGAACGGTCAATCAAAAATATGCTTAAGCCCGAACCACTTGCCAACGTAGCTCAAATTTCGAATGGGCGTGGACCAAATAAGACGATAAATGGCTGAAACTCGAACGCGAGAGCAAGACGAAATTAAACGAAATTATTGATATCCTATTGTCAAAAAGAACTTGATAAACTAAAATATTTTATTTGATGGTACCCGGCGAGTACTCCGCTAGTAAGTTATAATAAGGAACACTACAAGCTTGTTATATTTGATGAGTTAAACCCTAATCATTTTAATTTTGGCCTGTAACCCTATATCTTTATACCCGCCACCGCTCCTCCTCCCTCTTACAGAGGTATATTTTTAGGCATATGCGTAAGTAGAAAAATAAGCAATCCATAGCTAATTATTGAAGAAGAAAAGAGACAAGTAATGAAGCTTGATGTAAATGTTTTGCGCTACCTCTCCAAAGATGATTTCAGGGTTCTTACCGCTGTCGAGATGGGGATGCGCAATGTAATTTACATACCTTTTTTGTCTCTTAATAATTCTTAATCTTGCCTACCAAAGTTTATGTCTTGTTCGTTTTTCAGCATGAAATTGTGCCTGCCGAGCTCATTGACCGTATTGCTTCACTCAGGTTCACCTCATTTCAAAACATAAATATATATATATATATATATATATATATATATATATATATATATATATATATATATATATATATATATATATATATATTTGCTTTGATTAACTAAGCTTTGGGGGGTTTCGTTTTCAATAGACATGGAGGGACGTATAAGGTGTTAAAAAATTTGCTTAAGCACAAGTTGCTGCATCACGACTCTTCAAAGTGTGAGTACCCCGCACGTCTTTTGAGTTAACATCATTGTTACTAGTGTTTTTTGGTCTAAAGGGTTTCTGTTTTCTATGTAGATGATGGGTTCCGACTCACCTACCTTGGCTATGATTTTCTTGCTATAAAGACTCTGGTAAACCGAGGAATCTTTTCATCCGTCGGACGTCAAATCGGTGTGGGAAAAGAATCTGGTAAAGTACAACTTGCCTTTATGCATATTGTTTGTTGATTGACAACACTGGAAACGTGCTAACATGTCCCTCGTTTTCAAGATATATTTGAGGTTGCAAATGAAGATGGTACAGTTATGGCCATGAAGCTACACAGACTGGGAAGGACTTCTTTTAGAGCTGTCAAATCTAAGCGTGACTACTTAAGGCACCGCAGTAGTTTCAGTTGGCTCTATCTGTCTCGCCTTGCTGCGTTAAAAGAATTTGCTTTCATGAAGGTATCATTGCAAATCGATAATCCGAATGTCTTTGGGCTGTTTCTTATCTCTATCGGGTCCAATGGGTAAAATCAAAACGGTCAAATGGTAGAAAGGCACCCACCACCCTAAGTGTACTTTTAATGCACAAAACCGGCTACATATATCGATAAAATATATATGGAATTATTATTGAAATAATATGTTTCTTTTTTGTAATCACGTATCAGACATTAGTATTTAAAAACTTTTAGCGACAGAAATTTTTCGGGTCAACCCAACAGGTATAAGAAGATTGTCTGTTTCTAACTTGTTTTATCCTTTACACAATTGACTCCATTTGTGTTAATGAGTGCTGTTTTTTTCTTTCTGTGTTGATTAGGCTTTACAAGAACATGGTTTTCCTGTCCCAAATGCTATCGATTGCAATCGCCATTGTGTGATTATGTCACTTGTACAAGGCTACCCACTGTAAGCTTTCTTCTGTAAATTCACTTCATTGTACATGCATTTGGTTATTGCTACTTGCTAGTTGTCGAAGTTATTACGCGAGATATCTTTTTCTGGAAGTCCTGTTGTTACTGGTTTATAAACTTTATCTATCTTGTCGAACCTTCATTTACACCATTTTGAAAATTAAATTAACATTACATACTTATCTGATCATATTCCTCTTCTTGTGTCTTTGTGAGCAATAAGATCCATAAAAGGTGCTCTTTTTTTCAACAAATTTGTAATTGAATAACTTACATCAAGAAGATCCTCAAATATTTACAATTAGAGGTTGAACTTGGCTGATCGACAAAGTATTTGCTAGTTTGTCACCATAACCATCAGAATGATAAAGCTATTGTAAAGAATGTTTTAATAGCAGTTGATGTGAACATGCAACTAATCAACCTTTGCTCTTAACCAATCCTTGCATTACTTTCTTTTCACATGGGAGGAGGGAGGAAGGGGGAAAAGATGATGGAACTGAAATGAATATTTAGGGTGCGCTTTGGTGTCTAACCAGGAATCACTATGGTTACGGGTTTTATGATTGTGGAATAGAAATGCAAATAATTCTCTGTAACTCCCCTTGGTGTCTTTTGAGTATGCGTAAGTTTGTGGTTTTAATATCTGTTTTTGAAATTGAAACCCAATCCCAAACACTTGGGTCACGTTTAGTTGTAGGAATTCCTAGTTTTCTATCTCTAATTTTGTAGGACTTTAGAGGGGATGTTTATTTCAACAAAAGATCTGAAAATCTAGAAAACGCATTTAGTTGATTTTATTTTTGTGTTTTCCATTTTAAAGAAGGGAAAGGGGTTTTGGTTTTACAAAGGAAACAAAGAAAACATCAAAATATGTTTTGTGATTTTTCTTGTTAAATTAGGAAACGGAGAAAAACTAATTTGAACGCAATCACTGTTTTCCTTGTTTTGTAGAAATATTTAATGGAAAGGAGGGGTGTTTTCTTTCAACTAAACGCACACTTAAGCTAGGAATGAAACTAAAGTCGTTACCTACCCATACACTCTTTCCTAGTAGAAGCAATAGTTTGGATAATGAATGACTATCACCCAGAAAACATTGATGCTTAAAACATGAGTCCACACAATTTGAATTCAGTTAGAATGATGACTGAAGCGATGCTCTATAGTACTAGGTACAAAACGTTGCTTACAATCATGAAATTTTTACTGGGTAGACACCTTGATAGTTGTACAACATTGTGGCATATGCAACAAGGAGCAACACGTATTCTTATGATAGAAACCACCATACTGGATACCTTAGAAAGAAACCTGAGATATTGTAGTGAAAAGAACATACTGCAAACCTCACTACATCCTTAGGATTTTTAGTCAGGGTTTACCATAATAGTTCAAGATTTTTTTTTCAAGTTAGCCGTTCATATACATTGAATTGGTTATAGGTTGCTAATTATCACCTAAAATCTACATATATTTGGTTTTTAGACTTTACAATTTTGATGTCATATATGCACGATAAAGTATTGCTTAGTACTAGGACACTAATTTGGGTTTACCCCAAATCTATGTTTGCTGTCTTCTTTGAAATGCAGATGCAGCAACATTGACTTGATCATACCATACCATACTTTGCACAATAGTTGAGCTCTGTACAAATCTTTACATCAAGTTCAACTTGTGCAAAAATTTGTTCTAGCTTAAGCACTTGTATAGTTTCGGAGAACTATAAAGCATCTAGATATTCAACAAGGAAGCACTATGCGTTTTAGATTGAAGTGACTAGCTACCCTTGTGCGATCCTCATTTCCCCATAGAGTGCACAATGGCACATGCCCAGTAAAACCTCATAGACGTATGTGCCTAACCATGCACACCAAATTCTGAATGAGTCTCTAAAAACAATAAAAAATATGTAGTAAACTTTTAGCTAAATTGTGAAATTGAACCACAAGTTGAAAACAAAAAATGTTTGCTATGGCGAGGGTTCAAGTGGTGTCGGCAAACTCTAAAGTCCAAATTTTGGAAATAGTGTCTTGGACAATTTATTTAAAATTTTGAAATGATAGACTACAAGTCATTGAAACTTGCTTTTATATTCCTATGACCTTAAAGATTGATTTTATAGGAAATATAGAGTTTTTACCAAGAAAGTAAACCCCGCTGTAAGTACCTAACAGTTTAGAATTATGTCTAGTACCCTGTAATAACAATCTGAAGATTTGGCACTTGACTTGCTGGCTGTCACACCTTCATCTGAATTGATCTTAATGGTTAACTTGCCTCTTAATGATGTATACATCGAGCGAGTCTTTGCATAATTGGTGCAGTTTTACTTTGTGTCTGGTCAAATATGTTCTTTTTTTATTGAGCAGAGACTAGATGCTCGCATGCTACATTATTCTTGGGTTTCTCGTATTCTTAACCTTTTTCACCTTCCATCTTTCTTTTTGATTCTTATCTGCTTTTCATTCTTGGTTTTTATTGTTTGTCATTTCATTTCATTACATATTTACATGTGTTGCTATATCTTTATTTTTCTGTATGTTACTTATAAGTATTATATTTATGATTCTATAAAAATGCAAAAAGGTTGCCAGGCAACCATGTCATTTTATCAACCACCCAAAGGCTAATGATTTGAAGAATTTTATTAACTGTATTATGTCTGGAAATATTGGTCATTAAGCATTTAATAATGTGTACTTTTCATTTTCGTAAATGATCTTTTAATGTTTATAATATTTTATAATCCAGTTTTTCAGTTTTCATTTGCTCTACCAAGCATGCTCATATATATTTCGCTTTAGGTTCTCCAACTTATTTATCTCTAGCATTATCAAACTTGTGTGTTGTTTGAAACAGTTTATTGAGTTAAAATAGTGAACATTTGCTGTTAAGATGTTAACATATTATTAGTCATTGTTTGTCTAGAAGTATCGTTTAATGAAACATGTTCTGGCCTGGATCTTTAAAGGGTTTCCTTTTTACCCTCGGAATAATCATCATATGCAACTTTTTCTCATTTCTTTATCTTAATATTTGGACAATTTTTCTTTATTTTTCCATACTTGCTTAATATGCGGGGAAGGTTTGTATTTGAATATCGTATTCGTGCAGTGTGCAGGTGAAACAGTTGCAAAATACTGATACTGTATTTGAGAAGATCATAAGAATTATTGTCCGTTTGGCAGAGCATGGCCTTATTCACTGCGATTTCAACGAATTTAACATTATGGTATGTGCATCAAGTTTTCATTTCAACATCCCTTCTTTTATAGCCTGCCTTATATGTGGTTTCTGGTTTCTGATTTTAAAGTCCATTCTTTGGAAACTTCTAACTTGTTCCAAAACAATCAACATTATCATCCATTTTTTATTTTTGTTCCAGATAGATGACGATGAGCAAATTACGGTAATCGATTTCCCGCAAATGGTGTCTGTATCTCATCGAAATGCGGAAATGTATGAATTAGAACTTATAAGATCTGCTATGGTTGACTATGATTTATTTTATGTCAATTGAAATAATTTTGATTTGATTAATATATGTTGTTAGGTACTTTGATCGAGATGTTGAATGCATTATCAAGTTTTTCAGTAAGAGGTTCAATTTATCTTTCGAAGGAGGCGCTGATGATTCGGATTCAGATGCAGAATCAGATGCTGTAAAACCTCGTTTTTCTTCAATAAAGAAAGCTTCTGGTTTTCTGGATAAGGAACTTTCTGCTAGTGGATTTAGTAGAAAGGAACAAGATGATATTGAAAAGGTAGGATTGCATTCTGTTAATAGTTTCATAATGATTCAATGGGTCAAATAAATATAGTTAGTGACTAGGAATACGGTTTCCACCCATAATTTATATTGATCTATACAATCTATGAAATCAATTTGATTTTATTTAAATCGTTAAATATTCTACTGCTATTTTGAGAGGCTAGATAATTAGACTGTTATTTTAGTAGTGTTATTTTTTAATCATAATTAACGTATTAATAATAGAAAAGGAACATGGATGTGTTTGTGGGTCACCTCAACTAAACCTATATGTACTAAAGTAACCCGTTTACAACATTAACTCATTAATACCAGTAATCAACCAATTTCGACACACACCTGAACCATATTCACGTGTAATGGACCCATTCATCTTGTTACGTTTGCGTAATATTTCTCTTAAGTCATGCATTTTTTTTTCTATTGCAGTTTACTGAGACTATACCTGATGCTGATGATGAAGAAATAGAAGAAGACGAAGGCCACAATTCTTCCACTCTAAATGAATCAGACGTCCAAAAATTTGGTTACCAATGCTCTTTGAGCGAGGTATACATTCATTTTAAGCTTTATAGATCATGACGACATATATCACAACCATCTTTAACTTTTTTTAGGAGTAAACAGCATAAATGGTCCCTGTGGGTTTGTTGGGTATTAAGTATTCAACTTTTTTAATGAAGAGATGTATTTTTGTTTGTGTGTTGATGGTGTATTGTGGACCCACATGTTTTATTTAGTAAGTAAAAGACAAAAATACCCTTACATAAAATGGTCAAACTAACAGAATTATGAGGTTGGACTGGATCCGAGACGGGTTAAAACCATAGTGACTGGATCCGATCCGAAAATGAAAAATGGGCTGAATCCATAATACACGACAAATCACAAGGACCATTTATGCAGTTTACTCTTTTTTAGGGTATGTTAAGTTGTACTAGTTGGATACCCGCGCACAGCGGCGGCGATAAATATAGTTATATAATAAATATAGTAAATGAATTGCTAACCCAACTCTCCTCGCAATTCCCTACCCGCTTAGTGAATACATTTCACAACACTTCAATTGTATATGTGTTAGTTGTATGTGTTTGTTTGGGTTTTCCGTATCTTTCCCGTGACATCATTATTCCCGCATATAAAAAGACCTTCACAATCTCTTACCCGTCAAACACTTTCCCAAAAGTAAATGATTTTGATAAATAAAGTTTGTATTGATTGAAATAAAGGTTAAAGTTATAAAAAATTGAATCAAAATAAAATAAACCTACTAAAAATATAAAAACTAAAAACTCATAAAATATATCCAAATGGATGTTGAATTAAAGAGCACAAAATTTTAAAAATATGGTGAAATTAGATCATAAAAATTAAACGAATTAAAAGATATTTAAATTTAAAATAAAGGTGATTAATTAGTTAAGTTGACATATCTCACCCCATTATTGGAACTCCTTATTTTAATTTGTTAGAGCTCCTCCCTTTTTGTTATTTTTTAGTTAGAGAAGTGACACATGTCATTCAATGATTGGAGCTCCTTATCTTAATTTTTTGTGGAGCCCACAACTTAAATGCTTTATTTAGTGTATAGATATAGATATGCTAAAAAGTGTGATCAGTCAGCTTGTGGTGGTCTTTAAACTGATCTTCCCAGAATCCTGTTAGGAGTTTGCATCGTTTTGGCATATGATTATCTGTGAAAACATGGAATGACAATTTTGTGAAATTATTATTAAGGATGACAAGCAACCAAAGGCTTGCGAGAAGAGTGGTGAAAAAGAAGTGGATCAACAAGATTCTGAAGGGAAAGATCATGATACAAGTGATCCGGTAAGCTGTTTTCTACCTTTATACCTCCAGTCAGTTTAAGGAACAATTTTGTTTCTTTTTGTCAATATTAAATTCCTTTAATTAAAAGATATCATGTACCCAAACTGATACAATTATCTGGTGGCAAATGGACAGGTTGGGAAGGTTAGGTGTAACTGGTCAAAACGGGACCCAAAACACCTTTTTCTCAAAGTTCAAAACGTTGCCAAAATGATTTCATTACATTAATGGTTTTTTATAAATAAAATGATTAGGTTTTGTGCTTTAGAGATAGACTTTGGGCGACTTTGACCCACTTCATCTGCTCTATGTTTTTAATAAGTTATTGGGTCAAAATGCTAATAACTTGATTAGACAACAGCTCCAACTTAATTTATCGAAAAGTGTATCACATTTCAATTAACTGAAGAACTCTTATTTTCAGGTGGAAGATAATGAAAACGAGGAGGATGGTGATCCTGAACTAGAGGAACGTCTAGCCAGGCAGAGAAAACGTGCCATTCAGGCAGCCCGTGCAGGAAGGAAGACCAATTCTTCAAGAAATGCTTATAAAGACAAGGGTGGTAAATCCTCCAATAATTCAAAGATCCAGAAGCAAATGGGTGGTTGGTAATTTTATCTTTACTTATTACATGAAGTGGTGGATATAACTTTATATGTGCGCATGTATATACATGTACATGCACACAGAGGCCAAAAGATCTCTAAGCGATTGCCTAGAGCTATACGCAGGATATGTGTGGAACATACTAATTTTTCTTGCAGTCCCCAAAATGTAGTAGGTAAAACCTTAAAACGATACTTTGAAATTGGTTTATGTTGGTTGAACAAATTGCTATTATTATCTATGATTACCATTTTTGCTGAGTACCCGCCAATCATTTCATTAGGAACAAAGTATCGCAACAATTGGTGCAAATTATGTCTTTGGTAGTGGGATAGTGGCTTTTTCAGTTTCTCTTTGAAAGATGCTGGTCTCGTCATGGGGTGTTACAGGGTAATACTTGAGAGTTAATTACAAAAATCGTCCCTGTGGTTGCACATAATTACAGTTTTTGTCCTAAATCTTTAATAAATACACCGTCCGTCCCTACGCTAAACATTTTGTAACAGACTCATCTTTTGATCGTTAGTCTATTAGTTTATTTCGTTGACGCTATGCAAATAAGGGTATATTGGTAATTTTGATCATGAAGGTACTTTAGTCATTTTAACTATTATCATCTTTTAACCTCCTTTTCTATTTTTGATGAGGGTCTCTTGTCATTTTACATACAAATAATTTTCAACCTCTATATATTTATAAATTATCTTTTAACATTTCAATCAAACTCATATCTTCTATACCTCTTGAACGTTTTAAAATAATACTATAACCAAATAATGAAATTCTATCAGCAAATCAATTTTATTATGACATAAACTTTCTAACAAATTCCACCGCCACACCTCTTTAAATTACAAAATCTGTAATAAGCAACATAAATATTTAAAAACCCATGAATGGTGTATGGTGTTTAATGATGGTTGGATGGTGGGGGTCCAGATCTAGAAAACGTTGATGCTAGATGGCGACCGGTGATGATGGTGTATGGTGTTTAATGATGGTTGGATGGTGGTTGTTGTAATATATTTCGTTGCATTATTTGTTTTTATGTTGTAAAAATATTTCTTATTGGTTTTAAAATAAGTGGGTACCGATTTAAGATGAAAATAATTTGTTTGTTGTTTATAGCTTTAAAATAAAAGAGAAATTGAAAAGAAAAATAGAGGTTGAAGATGAATGTATGTAAAATGATCTAACTACCCATATATGCATAGCTTAAATGAAATGAGCTAACGGAAATCGGTCAAAGGATGAGTCTGTTACAAAATGTCAATTACTGGGATGGGCGGTGTAGTTATTGAAGTTTTAAGACAAAGTGACACTGTTAGTTCTTGTGGTTATGCCCAATTTCACGTTTAGTCCTTGATACAAAAAAGTTATGTCATACCACCCTATCACAATGATTATTGCACGTTCATTATCCAAAAAACTAACACTCATTAGATGTTGGCTAAGTGCGTTCCCGTTGGTAACTTTGTCTTTTCACCTTTCACATGTCATCATACTCATTAATAGCCACATATGTACATAACATACATCTACACTTTAATCAAGTTATCCCCATCTTCAACCTCCGAACCCCCACCCTCCACCACCACTATCATACTGTTTAAGTATGGTATGTAAATAGGTTTAGCGATGAGATGAGAATGGTTTTGTTGTTTGGTTTCCCGTGTTGAACGGTAAGGATCCGATGAGATTGATATAGATCAGGAAGCCCGGGTAACACTTAAATAAGAACCATGTTGCACTGCTGTGAAACAGTATTTGCCCAGTGTGTGTAAACTTATGTGATAGTGTGTGTTGCTCCCCTTTTATAAAGAGGCTTGTAGGGTTTGGAGATAAACCCTTCGGGAGTGATCAACGGCTGCTAGGGTGCCAAGTGTTGATCATTCGAGAGCAAAAAGGAGGATATATGTCATTTGTGTGGTGCTTCTCGTGCGTCCCCACTGTGCGATGTCAGTTGGTACATCTTAACCGCTAGTGACAGTGGGGGGTAGAAGCTTTGTCCTTATTTAGTTAGGCCTGAGAGGTCTTTCTAGGCTCTACGTGGCCTAAGATTTAAGCTAGGCCTTTATCAAGTGTTGATTGGGCCTTGGTGATGGACTTGATCCGAGCGTGTAATTAATGGGCTTGGGCCATTAATATTGATATGCTATCAAGTTCCCCCAGTCTAGTATTAGATCATGCACTATGATGTTATGCTAAATTTTTTTGTACACGAGTCCTCTCGGTCCATGCTTGTGCTACTAGGTTTCGCTCCCAGGTCCTTTGTTGCCAGGATGATGTTCACATTTGTCTTTTGTGATGACATCTAGATGCACGCTTTTTACCTCGATCAGGGTTGTAAGCTGAATTGGGAAATGTGTGTACTCGATGTTTTCATGGGGAAGTGTAGGAATATCCTGCTTCGGATTTATTCGCTATCTTTGGGATTTGACGCGTCTTTATTGCCTTTGAGACTGCAGATGGCGTCATCCTAACATTTCTTGAGCGGTGTGTATAACGCGTCCCCTCGACTTTACCTGACGTGTGTGTTGACGTCAGCTGTACTCACGCCTTGCAGGGTGTTTACCACGCGCTTTATTAAATGTGTTATGACCCAATGGGTGTTTGCCAAGTGTAACTCTCCGATTCGTTTTTATTTCCTATAAATAGGGCTAGAAAGGTAGGGAGGTTACAACTTGAAACACTTAGAGCCTTTTTTCTCCCATTTTTCCACATCATTCCCAAACCCTAAAAACTTCTTTCAAGAAGGTTTTTTCATAGGCTTTTTCATTGTGTTATTTACGAAGGGAATTTTGTTTTCATTCGGTTTTTCTTATGTGAGATGAAGGGTAGTCATTTTAATGGCGAATACATTTGTGGTTTGGGATCCTTTACTCGTGTATGGGGTTGGATAGGGAGATATTTGCTCCTCTTCTATCCTTGTCTAACGTTGCCATTCTTTGGGTGTATGTTGATCATTTTTCAAGTGATTGTTAGGATAGAAGGCGCGAAGGGTCTTGCATCGAACTTTCTATCATTTTTTAATTCCTATCAGGGTGATTTGGCCGTCCTGATGAGAAACTTAAATGTTACACCGTATAGTTCGGGCGGTCCTGTTTAAGTCTGTGGGAGACTTAAATGTCATACCGTATGACGTATGTATGTGTGTCATCATAGGGCGTTTTGTAGCCGGTGATGTCTGTACGGTGTCTATGAATGTGACATTTAAGGGTCTCCCACGGGCATAAAGGTGCCATCATCTCGACCTATCAGGTGTGCTTTGTTGTCCTCTCCGCCCAACTCCACTCCTCGAGTACCCAACTCGAGAGTTACTTCACTAAGTCAACAAGCTCCCTTAACTGGCGGATAAAATCTTACTCGTCGCTTATATAATATTTCCGACACTAAGCTAGATATTGAGTTCTTTACAAGGGTACAACCACTCCCGTTATGTTTTAAGTCCCAACATAACAAGCCAACCAACTTGGTGTTTTACAACTAAAACACAGCGAACCAATAACCATTGTGTTTTGAGGCCCAAACACATAAACCATCTAATCTAGTGTGAAATTAAATGAGTGTTACATGTATACAATGATGATCCATGACACAAATTTCTAATGGATATTAATGACTAATCTAAATGAACTTTCATTGATAGGAAGCCTTCAATAGATGAAGATCACATGTTCCCTAAGCTTGTTGTGATAGATCTTCATATATGTATGCCCGTGATAGATGAAGATGCAAGATCTCTAAGCTTGCTTCAGAGGATCATTTCAGGAGTATTCTTACAACACAATAAAAGCTTGAAGCATTATGATCATGTGTTATGAGGCTTTTTATGAGTGTGTTACTATTGATCTATATGTATGCAAAAGGGTAGAGAGAATGTGTGTTTAAGTGGTAAAGAAATGAGTGAACAATGGGCTTGCATTTATAGGAAAACAAAGCTCAAACACCCACGGATTACACAAAACCATTTAAGGGGTCCTTCGGTTATAAAAAAGGGGTCCTTGGTGTCTGATAGATTTTTACGAAAAATCTTTCCAAAATCAAACCCAAATCTTTCCATATTTGTTCAAAATCTTTCCTATGATCTAACCAAAATATTTTGTGTGACCTTTGCAGGGATTTGAGAAGATGTTGATATGACAAATCATTCTTAGATGATATCATTCATAATGTAAAAAATCATTTTTGGTTTTCTTTAAAAAGAGAGTAACTAGTAAATAAAATGTTAAGTTACCTTTTGTAACATAAAATGTCTAGTTGATGTTTAACAAAATAAAATGTATTTTGTCAAGTGTAAGTAAACTTTAGTATTTGCATGAAAAATATAATTAGTTTAATTGTACAAATAGAAGTATATATTTGTAGTATACATTTTACGAAAGATGATACAAAATGTAAAGTGAGGTTCGAAATAGAATGGTTAACCTATAAAATACTTAATGACTTTAAAAGTATTTTAAACATTCTAGATGGTTTGTTAAGGGGTTTGATCATAATGCAACATAACAAACATGTACGAACCTGTGTTATAGCATACGAGGACTTGAGACGTCGAGAGGTGGTGTATGTTGAGACAAAATATGATTACGAGTAACTTGTACATTTTACGTTATGTATTACAAGTTATATATTTTCATCAATCAAAACAAACGAGACTGTATAGATTAAATATCATAATATTTGCACTAAAGATGGGTTGTAACTTGTAAGTATGAAAATGGGTTTAATCGGGTCATTGGTGTTATCTAGGTTCAAAACGAGTAAAGTTTGTCTAGGTGTAAAATAAAAAAAATGACATGGAAATTATTTTAATGATGTGGATAATCAACCGGTCGCATTTAGAATAAATACATAACAAGCTACAATGATGATAAAGGTAATAAATTGATCATATTACCTAGCTTTGAATTTTCTTGAAAGTTCATTTGTAATTTATGGACATAACCCTTTTAAGAACCATGAAATTTGACATTTTACTTGCGCCAAGTTTAAACATTTAGAATGTGTGATGACAATTTCCTCAAGAGTTTAAACAATTAGAATGTGTGATGACAATTTACTTATAAGGATTTGTATTTCATGATGTGAAATTTGATGGAATGATGTATAGACAACTTACATTTGCAGAAATATGATGACCGAATGATTAAAATAGACAAACTTACACTAGTAGGAGCATGATGATTGAAAGATACATTATTCTAATTCTAATTTTTTAATAACATAAAAATTAAACTCATCTTTTTAAATGGTCCAATGCATATTTTATTAGAGCTAAAATTTGATATCATGGTTCTTTAAAAACACTTCAAAAATTTGGAATTCAAAAGGAAAAGACATAATGTTTGGCATAAGCGTAAACCACATTATGACCATTGGAGCATCATTGAGCTTCTTAAGGCTAAGTGTTCAAACTTCTTTCGAAGTACTATTAAGTTTATTAACGGTATTTATATAAAAGGGAAGCTGGGTAGTATGCATAAAACCTGTTTCGGTTGAGGTTATGTAGTACCTACAAATTTGTTACTAATGATTATATTACTGAAAATACTCTTCCATATCTTCTATCAATTAAATATGAAGGGTCATTATGTGTGGCTCTAGTATCAAATGAGTTATAGATCATATTAGCTATTTGAAAACTTAGATTTGGTACTTCAATTAACTTGTTTCGCACTTTAAGTTTTACTTTATCCATTTCTTGGTTTTGTTTAGCTTGCATCAAAGGTGAATTTACAAATGCTTTCTTCCTTATTATTATGGTATCTAGAATTGGAGACTCAAAAATTCTCACCTACAAATGTTTTAGTCGTTATCTTAATTTTATACCTTGAGAATATCACCTAGTATATGTCTTACATATTAATAATGACACACAATCTCATTTCTTTGTTTACCCACGATACATTACAATTCGATTTCCATTTTTTTCTTGAAATTTATTGTGCTATATAAACTCGGACATGCTCCTTTGAAATGAATTTTAGAACTTTACACATAAGAACCTTCTACAATATTAAATATTTTACACCACATTTAACATATCTTAAATGTCTAGATAAATTTTTTAGCCTTCACTAAAACACTCATGCAAGTCCATTTTTCCAATCTACAAAGGAAAATTTAGTATCCACGATATAATATGATATATATTGATTGAATTAAAGTTAAAGAAACAATATAACAATGTGAAAACAAACGCTATCATAAGCTAAAGATGAGCATGGATATAATTCTAAATAAACATATTAAAAAAGGCACCATGTCTCATGTTTAACAGAGTTTCCTTAAAATGGTTTTCATGTAATTTTACAACATAAGGGTGTAATAGTGTCGTAGATAAGAAAGATGCCTGAAACGTGAAAAGTGTGTGTTCTTTAATCAAAAGTAAATTGCTACTAAGTAGAGAAGTAGTTGTTGATGTATCTATGCTATAGGTTAAGGGTTGTACTCATACGACCAAGTATAATAGGTTTATAACGGCTTACACAACCTGTTAAATAGAAATAAATAATAAGCAGTTGCAAATTCTAATTGTACCCGTCTCAAACTTTTTCTCTAGTTCCATCTTTTAATGTAGATGATGTGGAAGATTTGATGTCTAATAAAGAAGTTGTAAAAAGACGTCGAAAGAATTGATGTCTAATAAAGACGATGACCGTATCAAGGCGTGGACCAAGCTAGAAGAGATAGTGATGAATAAGTTTTTACCCTCTAGACAATGTACATAATCGTTGCAGAGTAGTATAGGCAAATACCGGGAGGAAGTTCGTTTGCTAGTGGAATAGCGAGGATGAAATGAAGGTGGGATGGGGCTATTTTTGGTATTTTATGATTTTTAATAAAGCAATCAATTTCTTGTGGGTTTTGGATTGGTTTGATTAAAGAAAACAAAAATGAAATAAAATAAAATAAAAGGGATGACAATCAGACATGAGGGGAGTACTTAGAGACAATCTACCTAGACTTCACATAAACTAACAACTAGTCAATCTAATGCAAGCACGTGAACAATCTTATATGTGATGTCCTTGACTTGGTTAATCAAAGGACACCACCTATGGCTAGATAATACCAACAACTAGATCAACTTAACCTAACCTAAACTAAGCATGCAATATACACGATTCCTAATTCAAGTAAACTAAATCTCGATCGTTCAAGGGAGGTTATTCTAGCACGATGCAATTGCTAGCACAACTGTCACAACTAACTAGCTTAGGTTCGCTAAATGGTCAGTAATCAAACCTAGTTTAAATCAGATTTGGATATATCTGATTTATTAAACTAATAAGACTTATACCAATTTGTTTCCCTACGGTGTCAGATAAATGATTATTTGCCAAAATAAGAATAATGGTCATAAATTGTAAAGCAATAAATCATGCATTTCAACAGTAAAAATAAGTTACTTACATTTACATAGATCAAGGTGTCACAAGTTGTTAATTCATCATAATATATATAGGTTTCATGCTTCCTAAGCAGTTACTAAACAAGGTAAAAATAATAAAGGAAGACATAATTAATAAAACATAAAATTATATTGAATTTACAAAATTTAACTTGCGGCTTGGGATCATGGGAATTAATATATATCCCAAATAAAGGACAGAATTGTAACAATTGATAGTTTAGGGATTACTATTTTAACGTGTGGGAACTTGTTTAATTAACCCGCGCTGAATCGCAAAAAAACAAAACACAAAATTTATAATCTCTCAGCATTTAACGGATCGACACATTTGTTCATCTCTTAATCTCATTCAAATTTTATAATTTTCTGTTTTTTACGAAAATTATCTTTTTCCGATTCATTTCATTAAAAACAGGTTTGATTCATTTTAATGAATGTACGCGTTAACCTGAACAAGTGAGCGTAAATTTGACGTGAAAAATGGTGCTGGTCACATTTCTCTTCACGTTCCTTATCGCAGCAATCGTTTTATGGCTCATATTATTGTGCGTAATGTTTATTTTTTGTTATATTTTATTGCTGCTATATGCACAGCAGTCATTTTATCACTGAATTTGATTATGTAATCGTCTCATTTGTACTCAAGCTCTACATAGGGAGCTTCACTTAGGAAACTTGTAATTCCCAAAATAAGCACAAGTCAAAGCAATTAGTTTTATGCAACTGCTTATTGGCGTGAAAAATCGTTTAGATTGATTCCTTTGGCTAATAGGACTAGAGTTAATGTGTGATGTACGTAAACATTCCTAAGTAAATCAACTACTAATGTCACTTAGAGTACGTACTTGTTTTTCTTTTTGGAAATCGCAGTAATAGGTTGAATAAAACGAATCAAAGAGGTCATTCTTTTAACAGATAATTGTGCTTGTCATCTTTTCATACGATCAAAGTAAGGAGTAATGTATCAATGTTTTAGATATTTGTTGGGGATAAGAAGAGACATGACCTTTTTTCACGGCTTAATCGTGCAAACAATCAAGTTTTTAACGTGATTTGCTACACTTTAAGCCCCTTTTCTAGGAAAAAAAGAAAAATAAAAAAGGGCCTGAATCTTTAGGAGAACCGGAGTTTGCACACTTATTGTTTCCTTTCAAGAATGCAGTGTACCTGAATCATATTTGGACATTTGGTCATGCTAAATTATTTGTTATGAAAGTTTTGGTATGTGTTAAACAATTAATATTACTGTCTCTTTTTCAGATTTGCTTCCAGGTTTGCAGCTTCATTTTTAAGCCGGATCCTCAAAGCATCCGTGGTATTTAGACTCGGTGGATGGAGAAGTTTGAGGGATGTCAGGATAAAATTTCAAAGGGTAACACCTCCTCTATCAATCTATATTATTTTGTTTGGTTTGGTCTATAATTACTTTTGATTCCAAGTTCTTTCTCTCCCGGAGGCTTTTACCTTTGAAATAAAGAGAAGTTTCTATGTGTTAAAAAATATCTGTCGTTTCTGTATTTACTTGCTTGTTCTCAAATTCGGAAGTTCTTATCTGTTAACCCCATGCACAAGATAACACATCCTTAGAATAATTCACTTCAACTAGTAAAATTTGAGTATGGTGATGAGTACACAAACATCGTTATTTTATGATTGAATTTAAAAGTCCATTGACATATGATGACATTATTGAGTGATAGAAAACATGTATTGTTCCATCAAATAATGTTCATCTAGATGTTACTGTTGGAAATTTGCAGGGCGCTGTTGAATCTGTTTCGGTTGGTGAAATCAAACTTTGCTTAGACAAATCCTTGGTTAAACTAGGAGATGGTTTTATTTCTAGGGACCAAAAACTTAAGCTGGTGATAAGGGGCTTAGAAGTTGTTACAAGGACTCCAGACAAAAGTTTAAAGAAGACATCACCACGGAAACCAAAGAGTTCCAATGGTAAGCCAGGCAAAAAAGTGATGGTTGTGGCTAACATGGCAAAATATTTATCTCTTTCCGTGACGGAGCTGGCTGTGAAGGTAAGCTTTTTCAATAATGGGGCATGTTCATCGTGTTCTATTATTTCTCTCAGTTTTTCTGACTATTTAGTTCATTAAGTTACTTTGTGCACTTTAATAAAATGACCTTTATGTCTGCCCGGTTAGAGTTGACAATTTCGACCATGCACTCATGGATGGGTAGATTTGGGTTACGTGTTACTTATATAGGGCGAGATGGAGATGGGCCAAATTAGATGATTAAGCAAGTCAAAAGTCAACCAAAGTGTATTTTCATTTGCATCCTTTTAAATCTTTATATGCAAGTATTACGTTAGAATTCTAAAGATACAATTCATGTGATCATATTTAATACATTATATATTTTACAATAAAAATTAGACTGCAACTGTTTGGGTCATCCATTCCAACTCGACTCGTTTCACCTAGTACCAAACTTTACCTGTATTGACCCGTTATCTAACATACCCATATTTTCACCTCTACAAAGGACCATATATGAAATCAAGTAAAGCTACTTGTAGGATTGCCTTTTTTTGGCCACCTCTTTAGACCAGATCAACAAACCAATGGATAATATACGGATAGGGTAACCACAACTAGTTTGCTTGTCAACCTTAATTTCATATTCTGTAAATGTATCTCGTAACATGAAAATAGAAAATTATATTGTGAAAATAGTCAATATTTACTTCTCTATGCATGAGGTATAGTAAAAGTAGGCTAAAAACAATGATTTACATTAGCTATTGTGTTAGTAGTTAACTTCATGTGTTGATCCATTTTCAAGACAGTTGTAATTTTTTGGATACATTTGTGACAGACACCTAAAGCTACACTAGAGATAAAAGATATGGGAGTTGATATGTCTAAAGATGAAGGTTCCAAGCCCTCTATGTATCTAAAGTTGCAGATTTCACCTATTGCTATCCATCTGGGTGAACAGCATGTTAGTGACCATAGTTTATGTAGCTCGATTGACAGTGAAAGCTTGTCTGCGGGGAATGGATCCATGATAGACAAGTCTTCTGCCCATTTCGTCTGTGAAGAATTTGGTCTCTTAGTTGACTTTGGTCCTCACAGGTTTCTTTTCTCTATGTTTTTTTTTTTTTTTTTTTTTCAATTTCCCACATATACATGCTATGCTTGAATATATGTAGTTTAACATCCAAATGTGTTCGGATGCTGTAACCATGTTCTCTTTTCAAATAAGGTGTCATTAAATTTGCTAATAAACATGAGTTAAATTTCTACATATATCTTGAATATATGTAGTTTAACATCCAGTTCTCTTTCAAGTATATTAAATTTGCTACTAATAAACATGAGTTAAATTTCTTATCCAGTTCTGCTTTCTTTAAATATGAAATAAAGGTTTACCAATGCTTTTCGAATTATTGTATTGGTTTGCAGAGAAACAGGTGTCATTTTTAACAACATCGATATATCACTAGGAGATATTAGTGTAGATTTAAATGAGAATCTGTTATCCAAAAAGAAGAAATCATCTGATACTCATGCTGATCAACCTGTACAATCTACCACTGATGCTGACATTATTGCAAAGAAACAACAAAAAAAACAAGATACCCTTGCGGCCATTACAAAGCACGCTTCTTTGTTTCCTGAAAAGGTAAGTGAGTGATTTCTACACATCTTGTAGATTTATCATCTTTCTCTTCCACTTCAGTGTTATTCACTGGAGCTTAATCGAGTATTTTATAGAGGTGAAAGTTTCGACCAAGTTACTGATGATTGAGTTGAAATAAATTATATTGGCTAAAACTGGTCAAGTGGTCAACCGGGTTGAAAGTCCCTCAAACTGTATATTCAAAGCTTACAGTCTCCTGAAACTATTAGTTCAATGAATCAGATAGTTGTGGTGTTAATAAGTTTTTTGTGATCATAATATTAACACATCAACATATAAAAGATTTGGGAAAATGTTTGCGGGTCAAGTCAACCCCCCTGATCAGCCATTTCACCTGACCAAACTCGTTCATATTTCAACCTCTAGTCTTAATCATGATATCTGATCAACTGATAAAGTATGTGTATGTGTGTGAAGGTTTCACTTACTTTACCAAAATTAGATGTGAAGTTTGTACATAAACAACATCGTATCGTCATAGAGAATAATATCACAGCGGTACAATTTAAAAGCATAAAGTCACGATCTCTTGAGGATGTTGGAGAAAGCACACGTCTCGATCTTCAATTAGATTTCAGTGAGATTCATGTATGGACAGAAATACTATATTCTTCTTTTTAATACTAGCCATACTGGTCATAAGTTCTTTTGCCATTGCGATCTCTTCTGTATATTTGTAGATTCTTAGAGAAGGTGAAAGCTCTGTTATTGATTTGATGAAGCTTGCTGTTCTCTCATTCGTTTATATTCCATTAGAGGTAAGTTCTAAAGCTTTAATAGATTTCAGATTACAATCTCTTTGTCATATCCTCCGTTATTATATAGTAATTTGCATTTGCAGCCTACATCACCTATTAGATCTGAAATCGATATTAAGCTTGGAGGCACACAGTGTAACATAATTATGGCAACATTAAAGTCACTAATGAAATTACGGCCCCCAAAGAAGGTAAAGACAGTGCAAAAAGACAAAGTTGCCAGTCCAGTAAAGGTCCAGTCAAGTAATGATTTTAAGCTAATTATGTGGACATGCACATTCTCAGCCCCAGAAACATCCATTTCACTCACTAGTTTGGAAGGATCGATGCTTTATCATGTAAGTGGTTCACTGAGTTATCGACTTGTATGTATATTAATTTGGTGAGTAATTTCAACTTGTATAAAATATACCACTAAAAGAAATTGACATGAATGTGGATTAAGAATTTTATAAGGGATGCTGACATCCTTGAAGGCATGACCACTTTTGAGGATCTTTTTTCTTCTTACCCTAAAATTCTATAAATTAGTAACTTGTTTGTGATTTCAGCCTTTAGGAAGACGATGCTGTCTAGCAATGGCTCAAAGAAGTACAGTCCCAATAAAGTTTTAATATATCTAATAGAAATAAATATCTAAGTACATATATTTAAATATATCAGAATATAAGATGGGTATGTTATTCTAAACATCATGACCAAAAGTTAATAAGTAGCCAGCATTCTTCTAAATTGCATTAATTTGTAAATTTCTGGTTTTTATCTCATGTCTTATTTTTCATTTTGTTGCAGGGTTGCTTGCAGTCTTCCCATGTCTTTGCCAACAACACATCTAATACAGGCACTTTGGTTCACTTTGAACTCGGTGATTTAGATTTGCAAATGGCTGACGAATACCAAGAATCGTTAAATTCAAACTTTTTTATAGTGGAAACAAACACGGTTTCAGTGCTGCATATAGCAAAAATCATATTAGATTTTGGAAAAAAGGACCAAGATTTAGTCAAACAAGATGGTTCCAAATTAAAGTTAGTACTTTCAATTGATGTAACCGGTATTGGTATGTGCTTGACAACCAAGCGTGTCCAATCCTTATTATCTACCGCTTTATTGTTCAAGACAATAATGAAAAGTCCATCTCCTTCACCATCTGCTAAAACATCATCTGCACAAAGTGAAGCATCCTGTCCAAAAAAACCATCGGGCAAAGGGATCCAGTTAATTAAATTTAATCTTGAACGGTGCTCTATAAATCTATGCAGTGATGCAAGTCTGGATAATGAATTTGTTGATGATCCTAAATGTGAATTATGGATCACAAGGTGGTCGTGTTCTTATTAGTGTCTTACCTGACAAGACTCTGCGTACTGCAAAAGTAGCATCGACAGCTTCTAATGAAAAGAAAACAGTAAAATATTCGGTCGGCCTCGAAATTATTAATATAAGTTTGTCTTTGAACAAAGAGAAACAGTCGACTCAGGTAGAGCTCGAAAGAGTCAGATCAGCATATCAGGAAATTATGGAAGATGACACTTTTAGCACAAAGGTGGCATTGTTTGACATGCGGAAAGCAAAGTTTGTGAAACGAGCCAGTGGTCTTAAAGACGTATCAATGTGTTCGTTATTCAGTGCCACTACTATTACGGCCAGATGGGAGCCTGATGTTCATTTAGCATTAGTTGAAATAGGGTTACACCTGAAGCTAATTCTGCACAATCATAAGCTTCAAGAACAAGAGCTCACAAAGGAAAATTCTAGTTGTAAAAATATTGAACTTAAGAAAGAATCCTCTATGGATACAGTACATTCGGAAAAGAATCAAAAGAAAAAAGAATCTTTATTTGCTATTGATGTTGAGTTGCTTACTGTGACTGCTGAAGCTGGAGATGGTGTCGAGACCATGATTCAAGTTCAGTCGATTTTTTCTGAAAATGCACGAATTGGTGTACTTTTAGAGGGATTATTTCTTAGTTTTAATTCAGTAAGAGTGTTCAAAAGTGGCCGAATGCAACTTTCTCGAATCCCGAATGCATCTGAACCATCTGTCAAATGGGATTATGTGATTCAAGGTCTCGATATGCATATTTGCTTGCCCTTTAGATTACAGTTGCGTGCTATTGATGATTCCGTTGAGGAAATGATCCGAGCCTTGAAGCTTGTCACTGCTGCTAAAAAGAAAATAATATTACCTATCCAAAAAGAAAGTGAGAATTCAGGTGCAAACGTAAAACCAAAAAAATCCAGCTCTTCCAAACTCGGCCGTGTGAAGTTGTATGTACGAAAATTAACAGCTGAAATTGAAGAGGAACCGTTACAAGGGTGGCTTGATGAACACTATCGCTTAAGAAAGAAGGATGCTCATGAAATGGCTGTTCGATTAAATTTTCTAGATGATCTTCTTTCCAAAGGAAATCAATCTCCTGCAGTTGCGGATACCATAGATCCTAGTCATGAAGGAAAATCTCAAACCGATGGCCAAGATAAGACATGTGTGTATGATGCATCAGCTATAGAAAAGCAAAAAGAGGAACTCTATAAGAAATCATTTCAGTCTTATTATGAAGCGTGTCAGACACGTGTGATATCAGAAGGATCGGGTGCTTGCAAGGAAGGATTTGAGTCAGGGTTCAAGTTTAGTGCATCAAGAACGTCTCTTTTCTCAATTATCGGCACGGCTCTTGATGTAACTTTGACAGCAATTGAAGGTGGTGAGGCGGGAATGATAGAAGCTGTACAGAGGCTTGATCCAGTTGCTCGTGAATGTAACATTCCATTTGCTCGTCTTTATGGATGTAACCTTAGTTTACAGGCAGGATCTCTTGTTGTTCAGCTAAGAGACTATACATGTCCGATTCTTGCTGCAACTTCTGGTAAATGTGAAGGTCGGCTCGTGCTAGCTCAACAGGTCAAACTATATGTGGCCTTATCCTTTTGCTTAAGTACTTGGTTTTCATCTTTCTCGTTTTCATTTCAAAAAGTTATACATATAAGTTAATAACGGATTTCAGAATGAAAAATAACAAGTTATGGTAAAACTCAATATATTTACAAATTAATCTAAGTTTTACTAGTAAAACTGTTTATGAGGTTTGTATCCTTTTATTTAGCCCGCCCATTTGATCGGAGTCCAATTTAGATAAAAAATTATTTGATTCGAAGATAAAACACAAACCAAAATCGACCCATATATGAGTAAAGGGGTTTGAAATTTCCACCTCTAGGTTCAGTGGCAAAGCCAGATTTTATTTATTTAGTATTTTATTTTTTGGTAACCATGATTTCCGACCTTTTGGCCGACTAATCCACGGGGTTTGAACCCACCGCCACAAAAAGCCCTCCCTTTTCAAGAGGTTGCCGTGGCTACTTCAAGGTTGTTTGCACCTAGTAGAAATTTTTGTTCGAGGGGGCACACTTTAACTTTTAGAAACTACACTACAAATTGGTTCTTAGAATACGGGGAAAGAAGGGGGGTTCAAACAAAAAGGCCAGATATTTTAGAAAATTTACACTACAATTTTTTTTCGCTAGGGGGGCACGTGACCCTGACCCCTCCTTGTCTCCACCCCTGTCTAGGTTGACCTTAAACCCTCTCTCTATTATCACTAACACACAAGCACAATCATGCTTATATGTATATCACTGTTAAGAAATGTTTTTAGAAAACATAATCACCAGCATGTCTCTATGTTTTTATAACAGTATATTTAACACAGAAGATGTTCTAAAGAATGCTAACTATATCTTGTGTTAACTGCTGGCTCATGGCTATTTATACAAGGTTTTTCACGTGAAAAATAAAATAAAATATAAACTACTTAACAGAAATCATTTTACTCCAAAGTTTTAGTAAAACAGATAATAACATATAACATTCAGGACAGAATATTAACACGATTCCTAGTTCTGGCTAACCACTAATTATGGATAACATTTTTATGTTATCATCTATTCCTGTATATTTTGCCCTTTAAGTCCCCTTAGCATGGTCTAGATCATAATGCTAAAATCAAGTTGCACCAAAAGCTTCTCTGCTTCATGACACTTATTGTTCATTTGTCAGGGCCACAACTAGAACACATGAAACTAGACTTATGATTCTTAAAAATGCTCCTGATTGCAGGCTACACCTTTTCAGCCCCAAACCCTGCATGAAGTCTATATTGGTAAATGGAGGAAGGTTGAAATGTTTCGTTCAGTTAGTGGCACAACTCCACCGATGAAAACGTTTTTAGATTTACCATTACATTTTGAGAAAGGAGAGGTATCCTTTGGGGTGGGATTTGAACCACCTTTAGCTGATTTGAGCTATGCATTCACTGTGGCTTTACGTAGGGCCAACTTAAGTGTTAGGAACCCAAATTCTTTTGTTCTGCCACCAAAAAAAGAGAAAAGCCTGCCATGGTGGGATGAGATGAGAAATTATATTCATGGAAAGACCACCTTGTCTTTTTCCACAACGATATTTAACATTCTTGGTACAACTGATCCATATGAAAAGTCTGACAAGCTCCAAATGTCTTCTGCATATATGGAAATTCAGCAGTCAGATGGGCGTATTTCTGTTTCTGCAAACGATTTAAAGATATTTACGACCAGCTTAGAGACTTTATTAAGAAATTCAATTATCAAACCTCCAGCTGGCCCACTGGGTGCTTTCTTAGTAGCTCCAAATTTTTTTCTTGAGGTTGCCATGGACTGGGGTTGTGACTCTGGTACCCCACTTAACCATTTTCTGTTTGCACTCCCAGCAGAAGGTGTTGCGCGTGAATACATATTTGATCCTTTTCGATCTACATCACTCTCTTTGAGGTGCAATTTGGCCTTCAGACCTTCTGAGTCGGTAAATGATTCATTTGATTCACCTACCATAAGTGTTGCTCCTCATGATATTGCTTGGCTAATAAACTTCATCAACTTGAATTACCTTCCTCCTGTAAAATTGCGTTTCTTTTCTCGTTACCCTCGTTTTGGTGTACCAAGAGTTCCTAGATCCGGAAACCTGTCATTAGACAAAGTGATGACAGAATTTATGTTTCGTGTAGATTCAACTCCAATGTGTATAAGACATATGTCTTTGGATCAGAGTGATCCAGCTAAAGGATTGACTTTCAAGATGTCAAAGTTAAAATCAGAAATATATTCAGGTCGTGGGAAGCAAACTTTCACATTTGATAGCAACCGTGATCTTCTTGGTCTTGTGTACATGGGGGTTGATCTGCATTCACTTAAGGTATTTTTCAATAAGGAAGATTGCACAAGTGTTATTAAAATTGAAACACCGGAAAAACCTTCAAAAGATGGAGTTGTTAATGATAACAGTGTAAATGCAACCGGAACCACTGAAAGGCATCGTGATGATGGATTCTTATTGTCGTCTGATTATTTTATTATCAGAAAACAATCCCCAAAGGCGGAATGTTCTAAATTATTGGCATGGCAAGAAGCTTGTAAAAAAAGTATTGAGATGAAATTTGTGACACCTGTAACTCGTGGGAATGACTGTGATGAACAAGAAAGGTGTAATCCTAGCGATGATGATGGATATAATGTCGTGATAGCTGATAGTTGTCAGAGGGTTTTTGTTTATGGACTGAAGTTACTTTGGACGATTGAAAACAGAAATGGTATTTTTTCATTGGGTGGTGACTACAGTAAAGAATGTACACCTCCAAAACCATCTCCTTCTCGTCAGTATGCCCAAAGGAAGATGCTTGAGGAGACGCAGATTCAAAATGAAAGTGAACCGTTCAAGAAGATGCATCAAAGACCATTTCGGATGATCAAAGCGGAAGTCCTTCAAACCAGAAGGAAGATTCAAGATCAGATCAGTCTCCATCTACTTCTAATAAAGTAGAACAGCAAACAATTGATATTGGTAAGTACAAGTCCTGAAGTCCACCTTGAATGTTTGTGAAGGAGTATCTATTGACAATTTGACCCAACTAGAGGTGGCAACATGAGCAGATTGGGTATTGGGTCAAAACGGGTGATGGTTTGTGAGGTTCAAAATGGGTGGAGTAGAGTTCTTCCATATTTTAGTATAGTTTCATAGAAAATGTGTCAATTTTACAAAAAAGCATATTTTTTTTCTTGCAAAAGCAATATTAACATCATAATAATATACTTATGAATTAAAACAGGTTAGGAGGTTGTGTGCATTAGTAGACTTAGGCCGATTTTCAACCCGTTTGATATAGCTGATAGGTTTATTCATTCAATTTGAAAATAAATAAATAAATAAATAAATAAATAAATAAAAGAACCGAAATCAACCAGCTGTAAAATATGTGGGTCAAAATTTCCGCCTCTAAACATACAATTGATTTATGTATTTTGGGGTTTCATCAATCAAAGATCACTCAGTATTTTTAATGGTTTAAGTTTTTTATACAGAAAAACATGTCAATGATGATGGCTCTGAGGACGATGAGGAGGGCACTTGTAATTTTATGGTGAATGTTATCGAGCCTCAGTTCAATCTTCACTCGGAAGAGGCCAACGTAAGTTTTTGAGGTGTTGGAACAAAATTTTAATGATGTAGTGGTAGAATACATAATAACTGCTCGATTATGATTTCGGTATATTTTGCATATTAAAGGATCAATATTTTATTGTGAACAGGGTAGATTTTTGCTTGCAGCTGCTAGTGGCCGCCTTTTATCTCGCTCATTTCATACAGCTCTTAAAGTTGGCATAGAGGTTATTGAACAAGCACAAGCAATAAAAAATGGAGGGGAAAGTAATTCTGAAAAGGAACCCGAACTGATATGGAACCGGTCAGAGCTCTCCGTCATGTTGGAACATGTGCAGGCTCATGTGGCTCCTACTGATGTCGACCCTGGGGCTGGGGTCCAGTGGTTAACAAAGATACGTCAGAGCTCACCTAAAGTAAAGCGAACCGGTACTTTACTTGAACAGGTGTTTATGCCCTGTGATATGTACTTCCGATTCACAAGGCACAATGGTGGAACTCAAGATTTAAAGGTGTGCTTTTCGTGATATTAAAATTCAATGGTTATTAGGTTTACAGGCTTACCGCTATTTTCTAAGACTTTTATTACCCACCACCACTTTTTTTTGTCCATTTTGATGTAACTAATTGATGGATTAGTTGTGAGTTTAAAACCAATGTTTGATGTGCTTTGTTTGTAGCTAAAAATCTTTGTTTGAGCCGTTTGAGATAAAAACACTAACCAAATTAAGTCATGTATAAGCTAGCGGGTTGAAATTGCACCTTAGTGATATGTTTGGGCTAAGTTGTTGAAATCTTATTCTTTGCAGGTGAAACCATTAAAGGAACTTGCATTCAACTCTGATAATATAATAGCAACCATGACATCTCGCCAGTTTCAAGTTATTCTTGATGTATTGAACAATCTACTATTGGCCAGACCTCCAAAGTAAGTTTGTTTCTTTTTTCTTTTTTCTTTTTTTATTTTATTTATTTATTTATTTTTTATCATCAACTTTATGTCATCACGAGTTAGAGAGAAGAAAGTCATAATCAATAATCCTAATATTATGAAGTTAAAAAGTACAAGTGGCATGAAGAAGAAATATTTCACCTATGTCTTGATATTATGATCTGTCTATATATGTTACCATAATAGAACGTATGAAATCGCAGAAGCTAATACCTATAATAGTTTTTAAATATTTTTGAAATGAAAATACCAAGTAAACTAATATTCAACTGAGCTGGTAATGATGATTGAGTTTTACCCTGAGGGAAAGATGTTTGTAATGATTTATTGTTTTTAATTCAGGCGTCAGAAAAGTAGTCTTCCAAAATCAGGAGAAGATGATGAAGAAATGGAGGAGGAATCTGATGAGGTAGTTCCTGATGGTGTTGAAGTGGTAGAAATAGAACGAGTCAACCTTGAAAAGAAAGAACGAATACAAAACTTGCTTTATGATGATATACGGAAGCTTGCTATTCCTACTGATACTGCTGTAGATGTGTCCTCAGAAAAGGATGGTGATATGTGGATGGTAACAGCTGGAAGATCTGTTTTGGTAAGAGTCAAACCTTTTTAGTTGTATGTTTGAAAAATGATCCAAATGAACAATACTATTAACACATACTATAGAGTCTATACTATAGACATTATCAGGTTTACATGTAAAAAATTAAATGAGCAGGTTTAGATGTAGGCCTGCAACTAATTGTATTAGTAACAATTGTATCACATTCTTATTTGCATAATAAAATTGGAAACATTTATCTCTACAGGTGCAAAAACTAAGGATAGAGCTAGTAGATGCACAAAATCTAGAAAGGCTGCCGCTGCTTCTTTGAGGGTGGTTTCACAGAAAGTAGCACAGCAACAGCTAATGGAAAAAGAAAAGAATAAAGGCCCCTCGTGTGCTATGCGCCTATCTTTGCAACTAAAAAAAGTTGCATGGAGCATGCTTTTAGATGGGAAATCTATCTCAGAAATCGAGATAAATGACCTGGCAAGTCTTTGAAATGTTTATTTTAGTTTTGTTTAATCTAGAGGTAGCAAAATGGGTGGTTGGCAATTGGTCAAATTTTGGATCAAAAGGGTATTATATGGAATTGGTCGACCCAAAACAGGTTATTACTAAACAAAATAGGTTTTATGCATCATTAGTAAGTCATGTATGATTACCAAATAAATAGGGAGAATTGCATATTTCGCCATCTGACTTGCATAATACAATATTTTAATAAATAAAAGGAGAAATTATTCATATAAAAATACACTACCAGTTTGACTCATTCAACCCATCTTACCAGTTTCTTTTTGAGCTATTCTTTTGTATTTATGTTTGAGATATAACCTGAATTCACCCATTTTTAGTAAATAGTCATATCCTGGTCATTTATGTTCTGCGGACCCTCATTGCTAATGGAAGTCATTGTGGGTTACGGAACATGTTTTCCATGCAGATATATGACTTTGACAGAGATTACAAAGATATTGGCGTGGCCAGATTCACAATAAAGTATTGTGTTATAAAAAATTGTCTACCTAATGCAAAATCTGACACACTTTTGGCAGCATGGAATCCTCCTTCCGAGTGGGGAAAGTACGTAAACCTTTATTCTCTGCTTTTACCCTAAATTTATAGGCCTTAATAATCTTTTGCCTTCACTATGGTTCGGTTGAGGCTTTTTGTGCACAAGTGATTTGATTTCTATTGTTCAATGATGCAATAATATATTTATGGGGCTTCAGGAAAGTGATGATTCGGGTAGATACAAAAATTGGTGCTCCAAAGGATGGCGCATCACCTATTGAACTGTTCCAGGTGCATACTCTTACCCACTGCCTCATCCAGTTCCTATTTGCAAATGAGATTTATCATTATCTTTAAAGGTGGCAAAAAGGGCTGCTTGGAGGGTTAGGTAAAAGGTCAAAATGGGATTCCCCACCAGTACTCTTTTGTCCATATTTTTGTATTTTGTAAATTATTGATGTATGGAAGTAGTTAATACTGAAGTAGTTAATTAAATTCTTTTAAAGAAGACGATTTAGGACATTTTAAGCATTTTTTTTCCCGTAAACCTTACATTGTAAGCATTTTAACACATAACAAGACTTTTGACCTGTTTCACTAGTTTGACCCTTTGAACCCTTTTTTAACTAATTCTCTACTATTGATTTAGACCTGTAATTGTATTATTATCATTATCAGATTTTGATCCTGTGATTTGGGCCTGTAAGATTCTCTGTGTTGTAACTTTTGAAAGATATTTAGGACATTTCACTAGTAGTGAAACACTTCATTTAAACTTTGTGCCTAATCAAATAGACCATTTGTATGGGGATGGCGAGATAATCTTTCTAAAGTCTCAGGTCTCACCTTTTCATACTTAATGCATGTGCTGTTACATATACAGGCTGATGTTTACCCGTTGAAAATACATTTGACTGAGACGATGTACCGAGTAATGTGGGGGTATTTCTTCCCGGAGGAGGAACAAGATAGCCATCGACGGCAGGTCATAAGCCTCAGTCTATCAACATTTTCAACCATAGTATATATATATATATATTTCTAGACATTATGAAGTGTGAAACTGTATGTCACTCTTCAACAAATAGGAAGTTTGGAAGGTTTCAACAACTGCTGGTTTACGAAGAGGCAAAAAAGGAAACGAGGCTACAAAAGAATTAGAAGGATCCTCTAAATCAAACATCATCGATCCCTTAGTAAGTGTTATTTGAAAACTTGAGTGCAGATATATTTAGTAGATTGGAAGTCATACATGGTGGTTTTCATTTTGGAAATTTGTACTTAAATGAAAATATTTAGTGATATACCTTGGGAGAGGTGGAAAAATGGCTGGGTCGGTAACGGGTCAAAAGAGGTAGTCTTATTATGAGTTTGGGTCGGCTTGACTTGCAAACTGTTTTTTGTCCATCATTAAATTTATTTTAATAAACATTATTGATATTTATAATTAAAAAAAAAAAAAAAAAAAAAAGGTACATTGTTGCATACTAAGTTTCTAATATAATGATTTAGGATGTTAAATGCATGCAAGATACACCGGCCGATTTTCGACTACTCATTTTTGCTAGAATTTTAGACTGACACATTTGTTCCTTACTTCCGTTATAGTTAAGACATAACCCAAATTGACTCTTTAATAAGTAAATCAGCTAAAACATCCTCTAACTTTAGGTGTTAAATATGTTATTTATTTATAATGAATGCAGGTAGCAAAGAAAGTGAAACCATCAACTGAATTAAAAAGGAGTTCTTCTTTTGATAAAACATGGGAAGAAAGTGTAGCTGAATCCGTGGCTAATGAACTTTTGGAAGAAATGCGTTCTCTAGAGCAGGAAGAGTTGAATAAGCCTAAAAAGGACTCAAAAACCACAAAAGCTTCAAAAACTGCAAAAACTTCAAAATCCAGTCATTCGGGTCAAGAAGAAAAGAAATCGGGTAAACCAACTGATGACAAAAAAGGAAAGCCTCTGGTGTTGAGAGAGTTTCATAATATCAAGATAAGTCAGGTGGGTCTTTACAAGATCGAAATTATGAGTTTTTTTTGCTTATTTATTTTATTATACTATGCTATAAATACACTTATTAGGGGTGTTCATAGTTTGGGTTAACCCAATCCCTTTTGTTATTTGGGTTATCCAGTTTATGTATGGTCTTTGTGTGAAACCTAATAAGAAATTGGTTTAATGGTTTTGTTTTGGGTTATGTGTCTTTCAAATCTGGCCACCCAATGAACATTTAACTCTAAAGATCATTACAGTCCCCCAATCCAAATAAGCCACACTCTGAAAAACCGCCCAATTGAACAATCATACTTGTCACCATACCTATTTATAGTGCATTCTATTGGAACAGGTTGAACTATCAGTGACCTATGAAGGGTCTAGATTTGCTGTAAGTGATCTGAGGTTGTTGATGGATTCTTTCCATCGTGTTGAATTTACTGGAACTTGGAAAAAGCTGTTTGCGAGAGTCCAGAAGCATGTTATTTGGAGTGTTCTGAAGTCCGTCACTGGAATGCAGGTAAATATACATGATACATATTGGTGGTAAAACAATCCAACTTTCAAAGAAGCTCATAAACAGCCTCCAACTTTTAGAAACGGTTACAAAAAAGTTTTCAGTCATGCCAGCTTTTTATTTACAGAGTTACCGCTTAGAAGATATCCCAACAATCAATATTTTAGCTAGACAATGGTTTTTATTGGCACACTAATTGTTCACAAAAAGTATACAAAGAATAGTTCATTTTGACCCGAATCTAACCATCCGACCCGTCCAATCTACAACCTCTAAAACTCACAATTTGCTATTTGCTTGGTGCAGGGTAAGAAGTTCAATGCTAAGTCCCATGGTCAAAACAAAGAACCAAATCTAGCAAATGTCCCAACCCTTGATCAAGACAGTAACAATGATGGTGGTGAATCTGCTGCAAACTCTGACAATCTTGCTTTAGGTCTTCCAAAAAGGCCTGCTGATGGAGCAGGTGATAGATTTGTTACCTCCGTTAGAGGATTATTTTCTAATCAACGCCGTAAAGCTAAACAATTGGTGCTTCGGACAATGAGAAATGAAGGAGAAGAATCAATGGCAGGGGAATGGAGTGACAGTGAGGATTATTCTCCTTTTGCTAGACAGCTCACCATTACAAAAGCCAAGAAGCTTATTAGACGCCACACAAAGAAGTTAAACTCTAAGAAAGGTCAGTTTAGGGGTGTATCGATTTGTGTTTTGGAATTTTTTTTTTTTTTTTTTTTTTATTTTTTTTTGTTATCGTTAGTTATTCATAATCAGTATGGATTGTGCTTTTAATTATCAGACTATTTAAAAAGTGGTTTGGTACCCTCTTGCACAAAAAAGATTATCTTATTGTAAAAACCAAGTAATCTATTTAATCCGTATTCTATACTAATCTGAGAGGCTTCTAACCCCATTTCACAAGACAGCCGATTTTGGTCATTTTTTTGTAAATTTCTTGAATAACAAACACGCATACCTATTTCTAACAACAGAAGCAAATGCAAACAATATTTCCTACAGCTTGTTCAATTATACTTTTATAATCCGTTCATAAAAGTTTGACTAACTGGGGTTCCCAAATGCACCAGGTTTTTCTGTAGACGGACTTTCGTCACCAAGAGACCATGGGGGATCTGAAAGTGATTCTTCAAGTGGTGACCCTTTTGAGGAATATCTTGAATACAAGGCAGCCCAAGAAAAAGCTGCCCAGGAAAATGATACCCTGGAAAACGCTCCCGTGAATGCCCACGAAAACCCAGAAAGCCAATGACCTATAGTCTCTTGCAAGGCCTTGCTTTTGTTATTTTGAGTTAGTAAGCTGAGTTTTTGCTCAATGAAAGCAAATACATTGATTTGGTGAACATTGTAGATATAGAAGCAGATTGTAGCTTATTTTACAAGTTATACTGCAATTTTGACCCTTCCATTAATCTTCTTTATGATAGTTGTATAGGATGAATGTATTTATATGTTTTAGATCTTTGGAAGCCTGAAAACTAAGCAGATGTTATATTTTGGATGGAAAATAGTGAATTATTCTGCAACACTATCATCAATAGTAGAGTAAATAGAATGCATGGGGTTTAAATAGATTTAGGTGTCCGTCAGAGTAAATTGTAATGTTTGGTACAATTTCTGTTGGTCTAAAATCAATCTATCTGTCACTAATTTCTTTACAGATAAGTACAAGTATTATTCGTCTTCACTGGCAACTATGATATTTGATACCTGGATAGCTAGATCCTGACCCAAACCTAAAAATGAAATTAGTTGTCCGTTGCTTCTTTTGTTGGGGTTGGTTAAATTGCTTTAATCCAACTTTGACCGATTTAGATCATGTTGGGACCTTCACAGCTTTGTACAAGTCACTAAACCGCATTCTCACAATCAAAGATACAACTATGTTTGATATGACAATACAGCCAAATCCACCTTTTCACTATAAAGAAATACTTTAGTGACTGAACCGCTTAAGTGAGTAAAGTGTAATGTTTGAGCCTTTGAACATTTGGCTATACATGAATTTTAAACTAATTTTCTTGTAAGTGTTGTTTCAATTTTAATCATCTCACCCCACTACAGATATAACAGAACCCAGCTGAACCAATTTGAAAGTAAATGGGTCAAAATGCCCAAATTCCTTGTGAATAGACAAACTGAGATTGTAATGAAAAGCAAGAAATTGCATCAAAGTTGGGGATTTTCTAAAAACACCCCGGTACAGCCAAAAGAGTAAGAATTCGATGTAATATTAGGATGCAGCAGAAAATTAAAACCATCAAATCCATATGTACATTGACTAAGCTAAAAACCTCTATCAGTTTCGGCTTGATTTATACGTATATGCAAGAGAAGTTAATGTAGTTTGCCATTGTACCCTTGAACTTGCCCCTCAGTTACCAAACCCGAGCTCAGCAGCGCTACTGCTTATAATGGGGGTACCAAAGTTGGTTCCATTGTAGTCAGCCTACAAGAACATCAAATGGAGAGTGTATTATTACTACACGTGGCAATTATGACCCTTTCTGTTTATATTTTAAACACATGATTACATATATCCTCCAAAGACTCATAATTACATATATATCCAAACAAAACTCATAATTGCGTATATATCCTTCAAAAAGATTTAAATATGACATATCCAAACTCTTATTTTATACATATTTGAAACCTTAAAACACATGATTAATATCTTAACATATAATCACATAACATTAATATGCTCTTTAACATCTAGTGACAAAAAAGCTTAACAGATGTATGAGGCTATACAGAGCATCATTAATGTAATCGAAGACCAAAATACAAAAGCAATAAAGCAACAAATACTTCTTATACCCATCCAGGAGAGTTTCTACTTAATTAGTATTAAAGAATTTTGTATTGCTTGAAACAAAAACAATTCACATATCAAATTCAAAGATGATGGTAGGAATATAATTGATTATTGAACTAAACTTACATAAGTAAAAGACTGGAAAAGTTAAGAATTATAGCTGGCAATCAATCAATCTTCTAAAAGCAAGAACATAATTTGGGCAAATTAATGCATCTGACAATGAACGAAAATTCAACTTAAAATGATTATGATTTACCTTAATTAATGTTGGGGTTTTGAGTTATAGAAGACAACGTTAGGTGTTGAGGTGTAGTAATAACAAGGGTACAATGAATATTTTATATTTAAAATATAATTATCATGTATTTTAAAGTTTAAAATAAACATAAAATAATAGTTTGGACACATACATCATATTTAAGTCTTTAGAAGGACATATGCGTAATTATTACTTTTATTTGGATATACATGTAATTATGAGCCTTTGCAGGATATATATATATACAATTCCCCCTTTAAAAAAACGCAATTCTACTTACTGATGGGTCTATTTGGGTTATTTCCTCGACTCCAGCAAGCAAGGTAAATAAGTAAATAAATAAATAAATGAAAGGAAATAGATCAAAAGCTGCTCAAAGTATATTTTTAATGCATCCAACCACCTAAATCGCTTTATTCAAAAAATATATAATTATTGTTATAATTTGGTAATTAACACATTATTGTTTATAGGAATGGATCAAAAGTGTTTTGGGTCAACCCAACCAGTTATCCAATCCGCCCGACCACCCATTTTGCTACCTCTAACTATTACTCATTTTATTACTTGAAAATTGAGCGATAACCTTAGGTGTAATTCACTAATTGACTCCATAGTTCAGTATGTTTGACTATTAGTCATATGACATCATTATCAGTACCTTACAGTTGTACACCTGTTCAGCCAGAGTTGGAGATTGATCAATGGATTTCTTTGAAAGGTCTCTCAACGTGCCCTGCACACATGGAGACAGACGTATGCTACTTGTTTAGTAAAAAGTAAACAATAGTAAGAACACGCTAAGTGAGACCCAAGAGCAATGAATACAAAAATACAAAGATCAAAGAATAATATTTTACAGGCGTATGCTACTTGTTTAGTAAAAAGTAAACAATATTATTGATTCAATAATATTTTACAAGTTCTCAAAGAATAACCAGAATTACAGTTGATACTACTACATTCAACTAAAGGATATATTACTATATATCAACTATGAGAACCTTAGGACAAACCGACAAACTACACATTCCGAATGTGTAGTTTGTGAGTCCGTGGCTAACAGATAACAACATTGCCAAGAAAAGCAGATCAAGTAAATTGTGGATATTTTAGCAACATGTCTTCATTGCTTACGACAGGAGGAAGGTGCAGATTAAGTAGAAAAAATGCAACGTTTCATTTACAGGAACAGATAGACAAGTGGAACACTGCTCAGCCCACAATGTGCATACTCTTACTAGCATAGAAGATTCCCAGCACCGATCCGCCATACAGAGGTGTTTGATACAAAAAGAAATTGCAGTAGTGCATTGAAGGCAAAACTGGTCAGCACTTATCTTTAATGGTGTTCACTTCCTAAAGAACACATTTCAAGTTAGGTGTTCGGATGCCAACAGCAGCCATCACTATATTTCCGTTAGAACAAATCTAGTATTAATGTTCCTTTGTGCATCCTCGCTTTCATGAGTAAGAACTTCAAACTTAGAATCAAATGAATCATCATCGCATAGTGAAAGGAAGTAAAAAACTGCAAGGAGTGTATATACTGTTATATTTTATGAGTTAGGCCTGGTGACCCTAACACGCTATATAAAAGTTTGTTCATGTCCAAAGCAACCTTAATATACTGCGTAAAGATTTTGAAGCCTAAAAGTTATGATTCCCAGTATGAACCGGTTCCAAATGCCTCAATCAAGCCTCCAATTGTGATGGGCACCTCTTCCACAATCCCCAGGAAAGTAAGTAGATTATGGTGGGTAAAAAGTAGGCTACCACTTATAGCTTAGAGGTCTTCCAAATGAACCTATATCTAAGTTTAGCTTTTAGTAAATTCATGAATGTGGATATTACAGAATGAATGGAGGAAGACAAGGACTGGGATAATGCAAGTAAATCAGCCCAAAATCGATAAATGCCAGCTAGGAATTTGTCGACAGGGAAATGTTAAGGAAAGTTCTTATTTATGGTCATTCTATATTCAAAATTCTATTCTTAATGATCTCCTCGATTGGAGAATAGGTCTATGACTCAACGTTTTCTCTTAAATTTGTTTTAGAGGCACAGTGCACACCATATCATTTGTAAGTATACTTATATTTACATTCAACAAAACTTGGTCTACAAAAATAAAGTCATGCTGCTTCCTTAGTCTACTAAATCCAGAATAAGTGGGCAACTCCCTGGAGGTCCTGGGTTCAAACCTTGGGGAGAAAATTAATCCCCATGTGGCCATGAAGGTTCACCTGCGATGAGTCCGGGCTATCCAAAAGGGTAGTCGCCCTGGGATTAGTCGGCTCGCAATGTCGAGTCGGAACCCATGTTAAAAAAAAAATCCAAAATAAGAACAAGGACGAACTATATGTCCTAACCACAAGTGTAACTACTAGGAATGTGCAACTAGAAACCAAAAAACAGGGAAAAATTGCACCACATCAGGTTGACCTAACAGAATCTAATATAGAAATGAATCGTCTTACGTGCAGTTCAATTTCTACAGCTATAAAGCCTTCTTCAGAAACAGAACTCAAGCTTATGTTTGGTCACTGGTGTAGTCAGAACCGAACTTAATATGTATTTATCATTCTATTTTCACCTTTAGACCTTCTATAATGCTATATGCATTACAAGTAATAAATTTGAACATCTATTATAGTATAATCAAGAGATTGCAACCACAAAAAGATTTGTTTAAGACATTTTGACTTCTTATGAGCTTTGTGTATATTTTGATTAAAAATGTAAAGTATAGAGAAAATGAGCAGGTGAGATACAAACCTTGTTTGCCCAGAAAAGTCCACAGGCATTGCAAAGAGTCCTAGGACCAGTCGGCCCCCGGCGCATCATTGGAGTGTCATTTGAGCGAGTACCACAATGAACACATCTGAAAACCAGTTGAGAGCTAATATGTTGTAGATGCAATAATGCTATATGTATTTCCGTAAAAAAAATACCACTTTCAAAGACAATAGGGAGGCAGATGCATGTTAATAGACTAGTACCTATAAGGGTGTGATAGAAATGGTTGGAGCAACACTATAAACTTCTGTATTGTGATTTAAGTCAGACAGAAAAGGGTTTGAATTTGAGTGAATAATCAGGTGCATTATGCATGACCATAAAGAGTTTTGACCCTATTACTAGCGAAGGGGTTGGTTTGGGTTGTGTTCTAACGCAAAAGGATAAAATAAGATCTAGCTAAAAGGAAAATTGGTTAAAAGTCACCCATAGGCCACAAGTATATCTTTACTGCATAGAATCCCCTAAATTGCTTTATGCATAGATTTAGATTATGCTGTTTATAATTTTATTCTTGCAATCAGATTTTCATACTGATTATTCATAACACGAACCAAAAAGTGCTCGCAGGTGTACCCTCCCTGTTGAAACCCGTATAAAAACAGAGGTTTCAGCCTGACCATAGCTTGACCCATTATACAGCCCATTCATTTTGTCACCACTGATAAAAAGTTATATATAATATGAACTATCTGATCGGATCCATAAACAGATAATAATTAAGAATTAATCTATATACAAGGTTCATGACTCACGTGACTAGGATCAAATCCTGCCCTGCACCCTCAGCTTCTCCAGTGTTCCATGAGCCGGGATCTTGGGGACTTTGGGATGTTGAAAATTGTCCCTTCGTACGGTTCTGCCTGAAGTAGCAATACTGATAAGTAACAAGCACCAGCAGATAAAACAACAATACAGATTTCAACAGTCAAACTCCATACATATAAAACTCAACATGGCTTGAAGTGCGAAATACAAGTATACAATTGCATGAAGACTTTTTGGTCTTTGGGAAAGATAATACCTTTTTTTCTAACATGTAATAATATATTATAAAGATCGTTTGATTGTTTATGAAGCCTATATGCATGAACATACTGAAATTCAGCATTAAATTTTTTATCAGACGATTTGAATAATGACAGCTCACAGCTTTAAAACAGCAAGGCCAGCTCCACCTAACATCTGATCAGACAACTGTGCATAAACTATTCACTGAACTTTCTAATTCAGACCTTCACTAACATGAACAGTTACCCTCAAAATGTAGGAGATTAAATAAAGAACAGCAAGCTGGTTAATAACTTTCTGTATATAGAAGCATTAATAACAATCTTTACCAGATAAAATTGGAGTCCAAACAAGCAAAATAGACTCACAACCCTGCAGAATGCATCTTCCAAAAATGCTAAAATATAAGCATATAGATTGTCTTGCATAACTTTAACCCTGTTAAGTACTTGAAAGTTACATGTCAGCGTTGCTTGTTTAAGATATAAATAACTTAATCAGCTGTGTTGTTACATGTTTTTGTGTATGGAAGAAACACTCTTATATTGTAATAATAGAACTAGACGAGTTATCAGTCATATTTACACATGCTTCGGTAATTTGCACCAACCAACATGGGTAAATTTAGATGAGTAAAACCAGCTTTTTTTTGTTATTGTACCTTATTACTTTTTATAAAGAGATGAGGTTCATGTGGCAATCGGATGAGACTCAAGGTTAACATTTTTTTCCACATGGACAGATACCGAAAACAAAGTTTACATTTAGGGACAGGACATATGCTGGAAATTTCGTTGACAGAACAAATTTAAGTATTCTCGTCTGATACCAAGAAAACTTTCATGTTTATCACACACCAAAAAAAAATTCCTTAAAGAAAGTTGAGATACTTGAAGGTGCCATTTGACAAAGGAGCAATTTTTATTTAATTAGAGCGGCAAAAAAAAAAAGTTCCTTTGTCAGGCTATATATATTGTTATGAAAATTAAATAAATGGGATAATATTGAGCTCTAAAGCATGAACATTGCTTCAAATATCAAGTATCAACATAACAAATATTTATATCCATCTCACAAGGCTACCACTGTTGTTAATTAAATGTCATCCTATAGTCTGAAGGGACACACGCACTTGTGAAGACAAAGTTCCAAATAACCAGAACCTATCAGACTCGGATATTATATTTTCAGATGTCACAAAATCAACAAATTACGGCTTTAATGTTACCTTTTAGCAACATCTTGACGAACATTGTATCTGATCTTCTTCTCAAAGCATCGTTCTTTCCTCTTTTGACGAAACCTATTGAGAGAAGCAGCTCTACGAGGATCACTACAACGCGCAGTATAATCAAGATCCTGAACCACAAAAAGCGAACCACGAATAAATTATATGTACACATACCAAAAATACAATCGAGAATCAAAGTCTAAACAGTAAAAAATTACTGGCTGATTTTGGTATGGTGATTCTGAACCTTGGTGAGTTGCTGGATATTCACATCCCCCAAGATGTAAAAACACCTTTTGCACCTGCGATCATCAATCATGAACTCAACATTTCAAACATCACACATTACATATATAAATAACCTTAAATTAATAATAATTAAAAAAAAAAAAAAAAAAAAAAAAAAAAGTTTTAGACGACGACCTTATCAGAAGTAACATTATCAAAAACATAAACTTGACCACAATACGAAAGCGTCAACTGATCACCAACACCACCACCACCGCCGTCAATTCCTTCAAATTCACAAATCACGTCATTCCCGTATGCAACAACATTCCGCTCACCCGTCGGAATCTCTTCCGGTACGGTTACCGGAATTTCAACAAACTCGCTCTCTCCGTACATTTTCTTTGTTTATTTAGGTTTTTCAACTCAAGTAAAGAAGAAGAATGTGATTGAAAAGTACAAAAAGGCTTGTTTTGTGTATATAGGTTTTGGAAGTGTGTGTGGGCCACCTACCTATTGGGGTTTCGACCCTTGTGGGATGTTTGGAAAACTCAAAACTGTATATCACACAATTCTAAAATATTGTTTGTTACTTTTTCTAAATGTTTTTTTTCAATACTAGTACCATTAAATAAATTTTTTTTAATTTATTATATTCTTTTTAACAAAAAATTTACCTGATTTCAAGAATTTCATTTAAGCGTGTTTATTCTAGTTCTATTTTACCCATCGCCTGGCGCTTCTCGCTTTAATATTCAGATAACGCGCTTTATTATTCAGATAATGACATTTTACGAAGGATCCTCGTCACATTGACAAGAGATACCTAAAATAAAAATTTAAGTGAATCATGATTTTATTTTATTATGACTTTTGACAATATATTTACTGGATTTCAAGAATTTCGTTTAATTCTGTTTGGGTTCAAGCCCATTTGGCATTGTTGCCTGCTCTATCGAATATTATTTGTATAATATTATATTTGTATTAGTGACATTTAATGTAGGAATCGTGCTTAATTTGGTTGTACAATGTGCTTGATAATTTGTATTTATTATGTTAGGGTTGTTTTAATAATTGTATTAATTGTATTTATTGATCAGTTAATTAATTGACTATATTAAATAGCATTAATGTGGTGTTTTATTTTTTAATATGTGCATTAAAGTGGTGTACGCTATGCTTCTTGTCTTGTACGTCTGAAAATTATATGCATTAAAGTGTTGTACATTATGTTTCTTTTCTTAATTATATGAATTACTAATTATAGTATCATGTGTAGGATTATATTTTTAAGACTCCCTTTTATAGGAAGTTCTAAATACATTATAATGTAGTATAGATGTAGATATGGTGTTGGTGTGTACTTTTTTTATCAATAGAAATTTGAGTACAAATATATAAACCATGTTGAATAAATTGAAGTTATATCTGATACACAAGATTATTAAAAAATTATGCTTAAAATATAAGCTTCGTCTTTGTCTGGCATACAATACTTATAAGATATTATAAAAATAATCATATTTTATGATCTCTCAAAATCAAATGTTATTTCATGTAGCTTATAAAAACTTCATAATCTCTAAAAATTAAATGCTATTTCATGTAGCATATAAAAATAATCTGTTTTATAACCTTCATCTCTAATTTCAACAAAAAATATTTTTGTCAAACATACCCTAAAAAGCCTTTTAAAAGTATAAAGTCATTGGATCAAACTTGTCAAAATTAAAACAGGGGATGACAATATTGTAGATAATGCAAACTTTATGGGCAAATTTATAAAGTGCAAAATTACCCGTTTGTATTGATGTTGTTCATCTTTGCTACCAAATAAACACCATAAAATCATAATGATATCTCATTTTCCCTCCAAATTATAGACACTAAATTCATAATTCTTTCTCAAAACCTTAATATAAAAATCTTTAAATCATAATCCGTTGAATGCATCAATAGCAATAGTAAAGACAAATCTACCACTTTTAAAACATCGACGTAAGTTGATCAATGAACCCTAATTTTGTTATTGCATCAATATGTTAAGTTTTATTTTACTAAAATCGTGTTTTCTTTTGCAAATTAGCAAATAGACAGATTAATAGACTGAAGGATTTGGTTGTTCAAAGTAAGAAACCTATACAACAAACATAATCAAAAAAGGCATAACCATTTCAAGTAAGTATGATGTTTTTAAAAACGAAGGCTGTAGGTGCTTATATGTGGTGTATAAGGTTCTATTAGATTACATACAGTTTCTGTCAAAAAATGTTTGTATGTAGTTTTATGTATGATGCAGTTGATTTTAAATGGTGATGTAGTAGGTATTTGTTGGGTTCAGTAAATACCCAAACCCCTTAAGTCTAGGATTTGAATAGAAAATACCCCAAGTGTTTAGACCATTAAACACAAACAGGTCACTGAGTGCATAGTCTCTCAGTGAGCCATCTTCAAGATACTCAAGAAGAGGCGAAGAAGTCTCCACCGAAGGCGGAACTTAAGGGGTGAAGATCGAGTCAAGAAGGAGATGGTGGATTCAGTGAGTGATGACAATAACTCATCGAATCCCTAAACTCCTCACCAACTACTTACATCAAGACAAACCAAGTAGAAGATCAAGGCAATGAAGATTGAAGAATGAGCGGACAAGGCGGGATAAGTTTGAATCGATAAGACGAAGTCCTTATCAACCAAAGGCAACTTTCCCTGAATGGCAACGATCGTGCTCGGTCATCACCGACTCATGGAAAGCGACCTTGTCTCTTACTTAAAATAGTCTTTAGAATGAGACAAAATACATCGATTTTGTCTTCAAGAAATGTCGGTTTGTCACTTAGGATAAAGTTAATACTCATACTTGTATAAATCACATAAGAGATTGAGTGAAAGATTTAAGCTTGTGAATTGTAAAACACACACACACAAGCCATCTTTCACTCCTCCAAATACAACTCATCCCCGAGATAGCTCGATGGTTCCATAGTAGTTGTGCTCGGACTTAGCCCGAGCTTAGTGAGGAGTTACCAACACTTTGTCATTTCAATCCCAAGTGTTGTTCGCAAGTACTGGGTAATGTATTCTTTTGATTCATTTCTAATAAAGAATATTATGTTGAAAATTTATCAGTGTGTTTTTACTTATGTCATTTTAGTCATTGATTCACTATTAGTTTGTTTTTAAATACTTAATTGTTTTTACGATAGTGTAGGGAACAACAAGTGGTATCGAGAGAGGTCGATTGTAAAACCCTTTTCAAGGTCGCTCAAAAAATTGTTTTAAATCGGATCCTAAATGGTTGAAATTGATGTACCCCAACTAGTCGACAAAAGGGTGGAGCTTATTCAAATGTTGCCCTAGACTTGAAGTTGGTAAATTTAACAAATGGAAAAGCGTATGCTTTGCTATTTGATCGATGGAACCTTATTATATCAAGTGTATAAATGAAGGTCCATTTATCCCAAAGATCGAAGGTTTACCTAAACACAAGCTCAATGGACTCGTGGATGAGAGGAGAGTGGTCAACCAGACCAAAGACTCAAAAGTATCATCATATCATGTCTTCCGATGATATTATGGAGTCGGCCATAAGTTGTAGTACAACTAAACAAACTGGGATGACCTGGTCCACAATCATGAAGGCCCATCCGATACCAAGGAAAATAGGATAATGGACCAAACTATAACACCTTCGTGGCTAAGGACTCGTCTCTCAAACTTACACCGATACAAAACTTTGTTAAATGAACTATCAAATGATGGTGTTAAGTTGTCCAAACATGAAATCAATGTTGGTTTTGTCAATAGTCTCCGAGAAGTGGTCAATTTCTCTCGTGGACTTAGGAATGCTAATCATATCCGTAATCTTGAACTCCTTGAAATTTATGGAAATTTTCTATGAGGAAAACCTCATCAATGACGATACCCCGACTTAAAGAAGTCTCGTGAAGTCAAGAAGTCCCCGACCACCACTTCAACACCAATATCAATTGCTTTTCATTCTAACAAGGTGGTTCAAGATTTTCGTGAAAATTCAAATGATGAGCCCGATGAGAGATCAAGTGAGAGTACCTAAATGACCGAACATTGAATTTCGTGAAAGGGCACTCCTTGCTAACTCTCAAGGTTTATAAAAGAAACAAAGATTTTCAAATGATAAAGCAAATGAGGACACCGAATGCTTTAAGTGTCACAAAAGAGGTCATTTTGCAAAAGACTGCTTTTCAAAACAATTTCAACCCTCTTACAAACCATCGTGGTCAAATCACCTCGTGCTTTAGCAAATTTCAACCAAAATCTATCGGTCTCATCAAAATTTTCAAAACAAATCGCCCAAAACAAAACCAGATTTTGAAGCTAAGTACAGAAAGTCAAAGCTAAGCTTGCATTGCATGAGGCCATCCCTCGAAACAACAAATAGTGTTAAATCATGCAGGTAAAACAAAGGCCTTGTTGTTGAAACCTTCGACTTGATGAAGAGCCAATCTCATCGATGATGAAATGGTGCATGTCACAGAATCGATGGCCCTCTCGTAAGAGGACAAGCTAGTCGTTGGGAAGAATCATGCCAGAATGGCGAGTGGGCCAACATCACAATGAAGAAGGTAAATATTTTACTTTCTATGGATGATGACTCGATTGGCGCCTTATATGAACTACATCAATGTTGACCTTAAGTTTGTAGAAGAGCAACGATTAAATCTTTTTCAAAATATAACAAGCTAAGTTTTGAACTGAACAAGTGTAGGGATGAACTGCTTCTTTTAAAACAAAATAAGCTTGAGGCTATCACTTTGCAAATTCAAAACGCTAAATTAGTTAAAAGAAATCAGACTCTTCAAGATGAACTTAAGAAAGAAAAGGATATCATTGCTAGTTGGATTGCTAAGAATCCAAAGGTCTTTGATGTTGTGGGAGCCCCCAGTAGCAAAAAGAGAGTCATAGGTGAAGATCATCTCCCGACTCTCACGACAAAGACCGCCTCCCAAACCATTTGTGTCTGTGGCATGATTACCAATGTGTTGACTATTCCCAAGCCCGGTGATTGGATTGAAAGGGTTAATCCCGAGAGTAAGCTTCCAAATTTTGATTCGGAAGGATACTAGAGCCCAAAGCCAAGCTCTAAAGAGAATGCTTGGACTCCACGATGTGCCCAAGAGTATCGAACACGCCTCGAGTCTCAAGCGAATCTCAAACACCGCCTCTCTCCGAAACCTCTTCGTGGTGCCGCCCTAGCTCGAGCTTACTCCATTACAATTCAATCCTCACTCACCAAAAGAAAGGTCCGGACTTGGTAGAACCATCCCGAAAAGATTAACAAAACCAACTGATTGTACAATAATTAAGACGACTGTGCCTTCGATGGTGATCGAAGGGTATAAGGGGTGATATGCTTGCGCCAAACTTGTAGTCAATCTGCAATAAGAAATAGTAGACACTTCGTTAGTGATTGCGCAGAGTTGGGCCTCGCGAACCACCTCCGCGTGTGAATAAGTATGTGATATGAGTTATGGATAATATGATGTATGTGAAAGATTGTGTTGAGTGAACATACCATTGAAATGACCCGTCCAATCTATTTATAGGTGATGCAAATAGCTTGGAGAGTGTTAGCACACGCTTAGGAGATCATGGGGCGCCCCGATTTATGGTAACCGCTAGGGCTTCATCCCCACTATCTCGGACTTGGCGGAGAAGCTAAGGACATAGTGGGAACGGGGGAAGACCAAGTCAAGGTTCTTGTTTGTCTTGGCATCTTCAAGAGAAGACACCGGCGGCATAGGCCTTCTACCGGCGAATTCCAACCGGTAACCATGTCAATGATGAATGGTTTTACGCCACCAATGACTTATAAAGAAAGACTTGGGTCTTCGTAATGTAATTTCGATCGAGGCCGAAGGGGTCCTTCGACCGACGGAGGGTACGCCATCAAGCCCCCAATCGAAAGTGATATGTACGAACAAGAAATATTGCTTACGACTCGTAAATAAAACGAAATGTCCCATTCGTCACAAGAACGAACGAAGATAGAAAGTCTCGCTAATATTGACCGTAATTAA
>CM040244.1:109893436-109948878 GCA_022545495.1 Chrysanthemum lavandulifolium
TAGTGTAGAGTTCTTAGGTATGATGATAAAAGGAGAAAATGAGATATGGAAAGAGTGCGGATCGAGACCGAGCTAGTAATGGAATAAACCCAACAAGGTTCTAGTTATGAAGTCTCGGTAAGCACCGAAGGGGTTGAAGAATTAAAAAGAATTGAATAAGAAAGGGTGAAACAAATAGCCCTCCATATATTCAACCTTAGGCGTAAACCGGGTTCAATTCATATGCTAACGATGGTAACATCGATTGAAGACAAGACGTCATGGACCCAAAGGACGATCGCACTTCAACTTTCCAAACCACTCAAGTTCCTCTTATAAGGACTTGTTTCATTCTCACGGGAACCGACATTATCTATCGACTTTCTCTTAGAGATTGTTGATATCAAGAAGGAGACCTCTCCCTAGTCTCCCAAGACAGATCCAAATATGCACAAATTGAGTCTAGAGCCACGAGATCATCAATAAATCTCATTAGGACACTTTCAATGAAGACTCTCTGCTTCTCACAATGTGGAAAGAGAGATTATATCTTTAGTCCTACACATTATCCTTGTGGTATTGCTGTAACATCCGAGTGATGTGTAAACATATTCACAATGAAGATGGAAAGCCTCGAGCCAACATCAAACAAGCTCTGGTAGGTGGCATGTGAGATCTATTATATAGATCAACCATGTGACAACCGAATGTAAACAATGGGGCGATTCAATCTCGAATCAATCCGGTTCGAGTTATGGATCGACGGATACCTTTGAAAACCGGTCTTTGTGCTTAAAAACTCTTTTCTTTAGCAAATCGACCGTGTACGGATATTTCAAATCAAAGGTGTTTTATGATTGATAATTGATGTTCATTAAAACCTTCGTTGTAGTGTAAAAAAAAAAAAAAAAAAAAAAAAAAACTATTTCTATCGAGCAATACACGATTGTTTTTCAAATCTCTTTCATCAATCGCTGGACTTAAATTACCGTTCACTCACTCCGTGTTGTCTTCTTTGAGACGTTCGGTTTGAGAACAAATTTAACAACATGAAACCCCCGTCAAGGAAATTCTTCTAATTATACCCGATCACAGTAAGACATGTATCGATCAACGGGAACCGTGGGCCGTGTACTCAATTCAACTAAAGTGGTCAAAGACACTTTTGTACGCTTTATTGCTAACTGTAGGCGATGCACGCCTGACGCTTACCGGTGATCGTAATGAAGCGGTCAATCCATAGCCGCATGCTCACACAATACATTCATCTCTCAAGAAATCATGATAAGTGCATCAATGACTCGATATTTTCACCCATGCTTCGCTACGATGTCGCCAATATCATGAATCAACGAAGCTTCCGCTACTCTAATGAGAAGATTTCATGATCCGTAATGTGAGCATGTTGGTCCTAAAGTCACAACATCACATAATATCAACACCACAATGGATGTCTCGTAGATTTTTGATAGTCGATGATCTCAAAAGTCGGCACAAAATTAATATCACGCTGGATCAAGAAAGACCTCCACTTGGAGTAACCAAACATGCAATGAAGAATCAATGACTACGAGCTTAGGAGCAAAGTACTACATCAAGAATGCAAGAACAATTGTTAATGTAATATCTATTTGTATTCAATGTAAGTTTTGGTACATGATTGAGGTGACCTCCTTGGGGAGATTGTTAGGAATTAGAAATTCCGTGTATTAAAGAGTCGGTCACCTCAAGTATATGTAATTGTTAGAAAGCTCGTAGTCGTAGTTCTTTATGTTAAGTAGTATTTAGTTAAGTAACACCGTGGAGGACTGACGGTCTTTACCCACCGTATGCCCCGATCCACACCCGTTGTGTGGCATTTTATGTAAGACTATAAATACTCTACCTCCCAAGGTGAGAGTTGAGCTCATAATAATATCTTTCACTTTCTCTCACTAAGTTCCCTAAACCTCTAACTTTCTCTCTCTAGAATTCCATTTATACGCCAACTTGGTGTCTTGATTTGATGTGTAAGTGAAAACTAATATCCTACACCTTCAGCGCCAAATATCAAATGCCGAGATCTTCGGAAGATAGAACTTCAAGTTTGCCACAGTATCTAGACTACAGAGACTCTGCGCTTCAACAACGTCAACATAGTTTATTATTACTGTAATTTACTTTGTTTATGTATTTATAGGTCTCATTGTAACCATTCACGTGTGATGATATCTTGGAGGGAGATTGTTAGCCTCGCTTTTTTATAAAGATAACGTCACACTAGTGAAATGGACTAGATTCGTAGTATACTTTGCCCGCACGGACTAGTATCGTTTAAGTGGCAAACTTGTAGTGGTTAGAGCCTATAAATACCCCTCATGACTCTCCATGAGGGGTGTGGGAAATTAAGAGGTTTGTGCATCATTTGTGTTTCATCTAATAAAATACCTTTTCTTCCACCCTCTCGCTACTCTCTCTCTCTCTAAAACTATGAATTCATTCATCATGTTTGATCAACCAAGACCTCCCGAACCACATAAATTACATGTTTTTACGATCCTACAATTTGAAATACAACATAAAAACGAATCAAAAACAACGCTAGATCATTGTTTGGGGATTTATACCACTTGTTTACACGAAAATACAACAATGACATTTTGATTGTTCGATTTACGTGGACGACATCATTTTTGGGTCCACTAATCCGAATCTTTCAAAACATTTTGAAAATATCATGAAAAGCAAATTTGAAATGTCCATGATGGGGGAACTAAATTTTTTTATTTGTTTACAAATACATCAATCCCCTCATGAAATTTTCATTAATCAATCTAAATATACAATTGAGATTTTGAAAAAACATAGTATGGACAATTGTGATTCGGTTGGCACACCAATGGTAACTTCAACAAAAATTGGAGCCGATTTATTTGGGAAACCTATCGATCCGAAGAAATATCGGAGCATGATTGGTTCTCTCATGTACCTCACTGCTAGTCGATTCGACATTCATTTTGTCGCTTGCTTATTAGCACGGTTTCGTGCAAAGCTATCAACTTCACCTCAAAGAGGTTAAACGGATCTTCTGCACCAAGACATCCATTCACATATGACTTTGGTATCCGAAGGAACCGGATTTGATCTAATCGCCTTTTCGATGCGGACCACACAGTGATCAAGTTGCGTTAAAAGTACATCGAGGAGCACAATTTTGGGTGAAAAGTTAGTAAGCTGGTTTTCAAAGAAATAAGATTGTACTGCACTTTCAACTGTTGAAGCTGAGTATGTGTCTCTATCTGCGTGTTGTGCTCAAGTTCTATGGATGAGAACACAACTCACAGATTATGGCTTTACTTTCGACAAAATACCTATGTATTGTGACTCGAAAAGCGCCATAGCCATATCGTGCAATCCTGTTCATCACTCAAAGACTAAGCATATCAGAGTCCGCTATCACTTCATAAAAGAGCACGTTGAAGAAGGTACTGTTGAATTATTTTTCGTGAAGACAGATTACCAACTCGCCGATCTATTTACTAAAGCCCTTCCAAAAGAAAGGTTTAACAATTTAGTTCGACGAATTGGAATGCGAAGCCTAACCCCTGAGGAGTTAGAACGTCTTCTCCAATCTTCTTGAAAATGATTTTCCAAAAAAGCTTAGCTGTAAATACTTTAGAAAACAAAATACAAAATTTAAAAACCAACAAAAGCAAAATATAAAATATAAAACTTTCAAAAATACAAAACAATGTAAAATCAAAAATCCAAAAATATTCTTCTCACGAAATATCTCTCATAAAATCGATATTCTGTACGTTTCTAGAAATGTCATTCAACATTGATACGGACATGTACAGATGCTTGAGCGAAAATTCTTTAAATGTCTTCTAAAACATGTCGCTTCTCAAAATTTCTTTCACTATGGCTTTTGTATACTTCAGTACGAAACCCGGACTAAAAATGATGACTTTTGATTATTTCAAATCAAAACTCGTATTTCAAAAGAAAATCTAGTGTACGCTTCAGTGCACTACATTTAAAACTGGTGAGAAATCATCGTCATCTTGAGCACCTTTCAAGATTTTTCAAAGAAACAGATTTTTTAAAATCTTTCAAAATATTTTGTGCTTAAGATAACTCCCTCCGAAACCCTTTATTGATTATGCTTTATTAAAGGGGGAGTATAAAACCAAAATGTTCCAATTTCATGCTAAAATCAAATCCGTTTGTCTCCCCAAAAGATTCTAAAAATGTTGTTTAATCCGTTGATATAAAAAATATCACGCCTATGCTATTTTTGAGGGGGGGAAGAAGTGATTAAATGTGATCAAAAAATGTTTAATGATCAGTGTTTGAATCTTAAAAGAGCTCGACTCAGACGGAACCAATGAATTGACGATAAATCAAAGTCAGTAAATGTACCATTTCGAGAAGACATGCACTTTCATGGGTCTAACCTTCTTTTCAAGGAGAGTTTACAACTTCAAGTTAGTTATTAGAGCTAGTTGTCACCTAAAAACTGACAATGGAACTCTTTAACTATGCAATGTACCGTGTCTCGTGAGGAATTGTCTATCATGAGCCGATCAATTCAAAAAGCGCGAACTCTACCCTCACTGTGCAGATTTAAGTTAAAACAATATAAGCACATGTGAAGGGGGAGTATTTTTGAAAATACAAAACTCTCAAGGTGTTAACTAATTGTATTTGATAATCATAAACACTTTGAGAGATTTTCAAGAAAACGGTTTTATGGCAACGTAGGATAGTCATGGAGTTATAAGGTGACTAAGGATATGAAATCCGTCCTATCATCCGCCAGAGTCGGAGGGATCTACCCAAGGACAATACCCATAGTTAGTATTAGAAGTCCTTAGGTATGATTGAAAAAAGGAGAAATGTGAGAAAGGAGAAAGAAGGGGTTGAAGAATTAAAAAGAAAAGTAAAAGAAAGGGTGAAAAGAAATAGCCATCCATAATCAACCTTAGGCGTAAACCGGTTCAATTCATCTCTCATCGGTTGTCACTTAGATGACGCCAGATTGAAGACAAAGACGCCATGGACCCGGCCGACGCACCGCACCTAACCTTCTAGCCACTCAATTCCTCTTAAAAGGACTTGTTTCATTCTCACGGGGAACCCTGCATAATCTATCGACTTTCTATTAGAGATCGTTGGTATTGAAGAAGGAGACCCTCTCCCTAGTCTCCGCTTAGGAAAACCAAAGTGCACTAATCGAGTCTAGAGCCACGAGATTCATCAAAAGATCTCTTAGGAACACTAAACATTTCATCACTTGTTGTTCATCAATAAGGACACAAGTGATATATTCTAGAGTCCTACGCAGATCTTAGCAATCTACCGAGAACATTTATGAGGGGATTCACAACTGTGATCCTCAGTGATTGAATGGAAATTCCTGCCAGGGTCAACATCAAACAGCCTTGACAGCAGGTTCGGTAATCCCTTGTGGGTTACGCTTAGTGTGTCTCAAACGGTCTACAGTCATGGAGTGATGCTTTGGTATACTTCAACGACTCACCTGAATTGTAGACATACTTCAGTATATCGTGTTAGCCTTCTTGAGGGCCTCCAGTTCAGGAACAACCATTGTAAGAATTAGAGATGTGTTTTCATACTATGCTGTTAACACCCTCGACATTCGAACTCGTAAGTGCTGGAAATCCCTCTAAGGAGATTCCTTTCACGAATCGAATCCTGAAGACGTGGGTCATTACTTGAATCTATTCATAGTAATGATAACCGTCCCTCAACGGGATTCAGACGGCTGATTCGCCCGACCAAGGTGAATGGAATCAAGACATTCATTAGTAAAACAATCGTAGTGGTCAATTCTTTTAGAAAAGTCTACGATGATCGATTGGTTTTTTTCAACTAACATATTCATGCAGGTACTGATGATTGTTCCTTGGTGGAAAGACCGCACCATTTCACCATGCTCATACCAACATCTCAACACATGAAAGTTCTCATCAATATCAAAGGCAACACAAAGCTAAAGATGATTCTTCGTCAATGTCAAAGAATCTACAAAGTTCAAAGACTAGAGAACTTCACATCATTGAAAATTCAAAGACAAAGGAAGTGTGAGCATGGTGGAGAAAGACGTGGAGACACCTATCCCAAAGAAGTTGACAAAAGGCAGACAACACCATTATCTGATCACAAAGCATGAAGGAACAAAGAATCAATACTATTCAATATCAACACACAAAGTTCAAGCTCAAGAAGTTTAAAGATCTTATCCAATGGAGCATATTTTGAATGACCACCCCTTAGGGGGAGATTGTTAGCCTTAATATAATGTGTTAGAAAGTGATGGTCATTCATGTTTAGGAACTTTGTAACATGTGTTATATATTGTATTAGAATAGTCATTGGACTCATGGATTGGGCCAAGCTAACATGTTATTAGTTATGTTATGTTTAGTCAAGTTGTAATGTAAGCCCAATCCACAATCCATACAAAGCCCATCCTAAGCCCATAAGGCTTCTATGTACTAAGTATAAAAGGCACACACCTAGTCATTTGGTGTGTGTGCTTGAGTGTGTAGTGTGTGTTTTTCTATGGAATAAACCTCTTCATTTTCATCTTTCTTTCTCTACATAAAACGCGTCATATCATTCACTTAAGTCACCATCTCCTTGCTTCATATTAGTGTTAGTGTAAAAAGCTTGAGAAAGGACAGGCAGGCCAAAAGTTCAAGGCGGCTCATGATGCTGAGATAGCTGCCTTTAAAAAGAAAAGGGATGAAAAGAACAAGAGGAATGCTGAAATAAGAAATGAAAGGATTGATCACTACAACTGGGCCATGACAAGCAGAAGGGCACCTGAAAAGATTTATGTCTACATCATCCCCAGATCCAGACCACTGGCAATGAATGTCTACAGGGGGATGATAATAGGGACTTTGAAGTTCATGATCCTTTGAAATTCACTGACTTCGGGATCACTGAGCTTGACGAACTTGGTCCCATTATTGAAAAGAAGAAGCATGTGGTGGTCAAATAGTTGATGAAATCCCTCAGCAAATGCTATGAAAGACTAAGGGATGCACCAGCACAGCTTGGGATACAACTAGCTCTTCCTGAGGCTTAAGGATCTCAACCTCAATCATCCCAAGGAAAAAGAAAAAAGGGTTGAATCTGAGCCTAAAGCCAAGGTGCCTGGTTTTGACTGTAACAGGGAGCTGCCTGAAGGGGTAAAGTTTGTGAATTGCATGGTAATAGAAAAGCCTAAAAGAGGACTCTTATTCATTGATGCCTATGGGAACCCAACATTCCAAAGATGGAGTGACATTGATCTGGCTGAAGTGGTTACAATGGTGAGTTTTCTAATAGTTGCATCTCAAATCAAATCTCCTGAAAACATTAGGTTCTGCACAGACCTGAATGCCAAGATAACAGATCATCCTGACAAAGTAACCCTCCTCTCCAAGAAGCTAAAGCTAGAAGCACGGGGAATCCACCTTGAATGCCATCATTGAAACTTTTATCATTTTCATCTTTTGTACTAGTGATAGGAACTTTGTAATCTTATGAATAAACGATGTATGTTTTTGTTGAAATTGAGTGTTCCTTATTATGTTAATTAGTACATTCAGTGTAAGAAGAAGCCATTTGCTCACTTACACTGATCAAACACTTAGGATATTTGTATATCCAAATAGGGAAGACTGTTCGGTTCAGTAAATACCCAAACCCCTTAATTATAGGATTTGAATAGAAAATACCCTAAGTGTTTAGATCCTTAAACACAAACAAGTCACTGAGCGCACAACCACTCAGTGAGTTGTCTTCGGGATACTCAGTAAGATACAAGGAAGTCTCTCCACTCAGTAAGGCGGAACTTAAGGGGTGAAGACTGAGTCAAGAAGAAGATGGTAGATTCAGTGAGTGATGACAATAACTCACTGAATCCCTCCTCACCAACTACTATCACTGAAGACAATACTGAAGATAAAGACCGAAGGCTAAAGAGACTGAAGAATGAGTGGGACAAGGCGGATAAGACGAAGTCCTTATCAACCAAAGTCAAACTTTCCATGAATCGCTAACTACCAGGCTCAGTGTCATCACTGACAAAAAGAAAGCAGCCTTGTCACTTACTCTAAATAGACATTGTAAGCAGAGACAAAATATATCAGTATTATGTCTTCTGTAACCTGTCAGTTTGTCCTTTAGGATATAGTTAAAAATCATACATGTATAAATAGCCATAAGAGATGGAGTGAAAGATTTCAAGCTTGTGCATTAACTATGAATTACACACACAAGCAATCTTTCACTCCTCCAAATACAACTATGTCCCTGAGATAGCTCAGTGGTACATGAATAGTTGTGATTAGACTTAGCCTAAGCTTAGTGAGGAGTTACACCATACTTGTCATTCAATCCCAAGTGTTGTTCCGCAAGCACTTGGGTAATATATTCTTTTTGATTCATGTTTAATAAAGAATATAAACGTTGGAAAATCTCAGTGTGTCTAAAGTTTTCATATTTTGTTTAATTGTGATTTTCTTTATATTTACTTCAGTCATGTGTCACTTTTAGTCTAAGATTTGTTATCTTACTAATTGTGAAACGGGAACAACATCTCTTATGGCTAGTACACCCACTACTTTAATCAAATCACAACCTGAAAAATCGCACTTTAATCCAACCGCAGAGGGATAAGTCACTATCAATAGTACACCCACTACTTGTCCTTTTGTCCCTTTGTCCTTTGCACCTCAAAATGCAGTCAAAGACAAATCGCAGCAAAAAACCTAACAACTCACAGCGATAAAATCACAAACCGCAGCGATAACACGTCCAACCGCAACAAACACTGATCAAATCGCACCCAAAAGAGATCAAATCGAAGTCAAGAAATGAATCCGAGGGTCAAGTCGCAGTGAAGAACAAGCTTAAAAACCAAACTTTTTCAATCAAAAACACCACAACCAAGATGTATCTAGCCTTCCAAACCAAAAACTAAACTAAACTAATATGATGATCCTAAACACAAAAGTACAATCAAAATCCAAACTTTAACACTAAATAAGATCAAAATAGTGAAAATGTCTCTAAAGTCATTCAAACCCAAACTTATGAAAACCAATCAAGAATCCAAGAACACACAAAGTAGATGATCAAACCATGGCTCTTGATACCATTTGTAACATATTGGTTTTCATAAACACACAAACAACAATGATGATGGTTTGAATATATGGAGTCTAGAGAGAGAAATATGGAGAGAAATGGGAACTTCTAGTGAGAGAAAGTAAAGTATATTATGAAGCTCCACCCTTTGCCTTGGGAGGCAAGGGGTATTTATAGTGTCTTACAATAAACGCCACTTACGGGCTGTGGATCAGGCATACAATGGGTAAAGACCCGTCCGTCCTCCACGGTGTTACTTAACTAACTACTAGAAATAACTAAACGGCTACGACTACGAGCTTTCTAATGCTTATACATACTTGAGGTGACCGAGTCTTTAACTAACGGATTTTCTAAATCCCAACAAAAACTAAACAAACAAGCCCTAAATGGCTTACACCGAGCTCTAAATCGAAAAGGCCGGTTCAAATTTGTTCCTTTATTTATTTTTATTTTTATTTATTTTTATTATCTTTTATTTTTTATTTTTTAAGGGAGGATTCATTGATGCAAACCACATAGACGGTTTAAGTAACTAACTATTTAAAGTACGATTAATTGACAAAGAAGTTACTAAAGTTTGTGAAAATGTTCGCCTAAGTTACTATAGTTTAAAATGTTACAAACAAGTTACTCAAATTCACGGGTCTATCAAATGGGTTATTATTGTTTCAAAAATGTTACACTAGGGTTACCCCAAGGTGGGCAACCGGTTGATAGCCGGTATCCCACCCTGAAACATATTCCACCTCAAAGAAGTTACTAAACTTTGAGAAAAAGTTTGTCCAAGTAATTAAAGTTTCAAAACTGTCATCTAAGTTACTCAAGTGTTTTTTTTTTTTTTTTTTTTTTTTTTTTTAAGTTGGCTTTGTTATAACTATGATACAAGATAATACAGGGTAAAATCCATAGATGTACCATCTGAAGTGATTCATTATACATAACCAACTAACAAAAATACCGTTATAAACAAAGAAAATTGGCACGTTTGGTCCTTTTTGTTGCAGAATCTTGCAGCGTCTATCCTTTTGGCCGACGAGCGTTTGTAATTATTTTTTAAATTTTGGTTTATACGTTTTCATCCGCTATTTATCTGTTTTATACATTTTTGTATGTTTTTATACGTTTTTTACATGTTTATACATTTTGTACGTTTTTATACGTTTGTGTACGTTTTTATATGTTTGTGTACGTATTTATACGTTTTTGTATGCTTTTCTGCGTTTTTATGCATTTTTTTACATGTTTATTTTGTGCATTTTTCTACGTCTTTAAGTGTTTTTTTACATATTGTATATTTTCTTACATTTTTATCCGTTTTATCTGTTTTTATCCATTTCATCTACGGGTCTTATCTTTACGAATGAGAGAAGGACTTCACGGCTTGACTTTCTCACATAAAAACTTCATTAGTATAGATGTGTAGCCCGTTCTGGCTCTTTTACCTTTGTACAGGAAACTGAAAGACAATGCACCTGTATCTTATCACAACCAATCTACTATCCCCTAGATTGATAGCATGAAGATCTAGGGTTGAGCAAATCCACCCGAAAACCGACCCGAACCGACAAACATACCGAAACCGAGCCGAATCGACTTTTTTCGGTTCGGTTTCGGTTTTGTATATTTATTTTGGTTTTTTGTCGGTTTCGGCTCGGTTTCGGGTCGATTCGGTTTTTGTCGGTTTTTTCGGCTCAAAACCCGAAAATCGACCCGAACGGAGTTATTCGGTTCGGTTTTGATATAGTATATTTTTGGTTCGGTTCTCGATTTGAGTTTTTTTCTTTTTCGATTTTCGGTTCGATCGGTTTTTTTCGGTTCGGGTCGGATTTGACCCGATGCTCACCCCTATGAAGATCCTCGTTTATAAGGGAATACAATCCAGAATTAGACATTAGTGAATGAGAATATAATCGAACATTTATGTAACGGGTGGCAAAAGGTTGAGTAATTTTTTTGTGATGTTTTAAACTAGTAAGTTAAGTGAACATTTCCCAAAACTTTAGTAACTTATGTTAACATTTTCTCAAACTTTAGTAACTTATTTTTTTATTAACCCATAATACATCAGTGCCATGTAGGCATTTAACCGGTAGTAAATGGTTAAAACTAAGACAATAACTTATGTAACCGGTGGGAAAAAGTTGAGTAACTTGTGTGTAACGTTTTAAACTATATTTAACTTAAGAAAACATTTTCCCAAACTTTAGTAGTAACTTATTTGTCTATTAACCCTTTAAAATATTTGCAATAGTCACAAATAGTCTAGGGACCATATTTGACCATTGTTAAGAAACCGTTCATTTATTATTACCTGAATAATAATACTATAAATAAATACATTTTCATTATAAACCTTAAACCCTTATCGTCTCTCATTCCGCCGTCACCGGAATATTCCGGTACCGCCGTTCCTCCGCCCCATCTGCTAAAAAAACACCATCTTTATTACAAGTTAGAGGTAACCTTTAAAAATATATATATATATATATATATATATATATATATATATATATATATATATATATATATATATATATATATATATATATATATATATATATATATATATATAATTGTCACATATAAAATCAAGTTATGGGTTTTCTTTTGTTGTGGTGTTATTCCTATGTTTTAATATGTGTTACCGAGTTAAATGTATTAAAAATGCAGCTTTTGAGGTTTTAAATGACTGTTGAGGTGATGGAAGAGACGAAGTTGTCTAGCAATGATAAAAAAATAGAAAGGTTTGTTTTCTTCAAGAAAATGGGTTCTAATTATAGTTGGTTTTATGATTCTTGCTACTCATGATGTATTTTGCAATGTTTATCTACAGAGAAGCTCCACAGTTAGTTACGGTGTTGAAAGATATAAAGGGCGGGCTTGATGATCTTAGAGCTAAAGTTCAACTACTGACGTCAAAGGTTTGAATATGATTTATGTGCTTGTGTTTAGCTTAGTGCATACAGAGTATGAGGAAATTGTATATTTAACGTTGGAATAAGCCAAATAGACCAAGTTTCGGACACCCGAATAGCATAGCATCTTTTTGAATGTTCATCTTTCTATACACTAAAGTGTTAGATAGAACTCGTTTGGCCTTTTTAAAATGATTTGCCTTCAATCATTTTTTTGTCATGCTAGATCTTGTTCTTTCGACAATGATACGTTGCTACCACTGGAGGTAGCTATTTTGAATTAGTTTTTAGGTTTTTGTGGGTCGATTTGTGTTATCCCAAACAGGTCAAATGGCTCAATCTAAATATTTTAGCTAAAAGGGGAACCGGACAGACAGTTTGAAACTTGCCCAAAGTCTATATCAATGCCTACAATATTATACTAAAAGATCTAATTTACCATTGTGATACTCTATTTTTTTAAGTAATAAGTCGTGAAAGTACTTTTTTATTTTTAAATGGATTAAATTGTTTGTGGGCCAACACAACCTGAACCATGGCTCGTCTCAATCTGTGATATCAGTAATGACGTTACGTTACGCTTCAACTACAAATGGCATGTATATTTCGTTCTAACATTCTTCAATTTTTTGGAGTAAAATACTTTTATTTAATCACATTTTAGTATTTAATACTCCATGTGACATTATCATCAGGTAAAGTCGGGCCTTTATCCAACAGCAGAAGGGATCAGCTATCTTGAGGCCAAGCACTTGCTTCTGCTGAATTACTGTCAGTCACTTGTATATTATTTACTTCTCAAAGCAAAAGGACTTCCAATTCAGGGACATCCTCTTGTTCACAGTCTTCTAGAGACGAGATTGTTTTTGGAGAAGGTTTATCTCATTAACAACATACTCACGTTTCTGCTTATACTGCATTTTGTATAGTCATCAAACTTGAAAATTTAACTTTGTGCATGAACTGTATAAACTTGATTCTTAGTTTATCATGTAAATATACTGTGGATTCGTGATATCACATTTGTTTCTAAAAAGTATATAATGTGCAGATACGTCCAATTGATAAGAAGTTGCAATACCAAATTCAGAAACTAACGAGGGTAACTGGGAATCCGGCTGATGGTGTGGGGTCAGATGACAAGAAATCTCATGAAGCGGATGATTCTTTGAAGCTTCGACCAAACCCAGACATGCTTATAACCAAAGTTGGTCCTGAGGTGAGTTATTTTTTTCCAGATAATTACTTATAGTTAAAAGTTGAGGTGGCTAAAATGGACGAGTCAAGCATGTAGTTTTTTTGGGTACCCGTTGAAACAGGTCGAAACACTTTTGTCCAGTGTTTTCAGTTAATAATTACAGAGCCTGTATTATTACAATGATAAGACCATGAGTTGGTAGAATACTTGTACCTTTGAAAAATAAACTTTGGGCTACTTCCACCTATTTGACTGGTTTTTGTTTTTGTTATTCTACCCAAAGAGATAAAACATAACCTGAATCGACCCATGCATAAGTAAATAGGCTGAAATTGCCACCTGTCGTACCTAGGTTTGAAAGTATTCACAGGAGTATGTTCCATTATGGTTTTCTGACCACTATGGTTAAGGCAAAAGGGTTGTTTCATCTTGTTAAGGGATATCAATATGCCCCATTATGGTTTTCTGACCACTATGGTTACTTGCAATGCTGTTTATATAATTATCACAGAAGTATGTTTGATATTTATTCTCTTAATTATAGGATGGTGATGGTCTGTATCGACCTCCAAAGATTGCACCGGCATCAATGGATGAAACCAAGACGTCGAAACAGGAGAGGAATGCGTCAAGAAAAGAGAAACAAGCTTTCCGTCAAGCTCTGCAGAGTGAATATGCTAGGGATTTAATGAATGATCTCGAGGGAAGACCTGAGGAGGTTAGCTGGCTCTATTTGTATTTAATGATTTTTTGTTTTCTACATTTTTGTTCTATTGTATTTATAGTTTATTTGATTGTTTTCAAAAGGTGAGGGAGGTTATTGGAACTGAAGATAGAGATGTGACTAGGTACAAGGCGAAGTTGGAAGACCGTGCAAGAAGGGAAGAGGAACTTTTCACACGTGCTCCTCTTTCAAGTGTGGAAAAGAAGCAGCTCAAACATATGCGCAAGTCAAGATCTGGGTAAGCCTATTTTATTACAAATCCTAATAGAGTTTATTTACAAAATGTGGCAGTTTTGACCCATTTGCTTATAAATGGGTCGATTCGGGTTATACATGATTTCTATCAAGTAACGGGAGATTTTTTTTAGCTTAAGTGGGAATGGGTAACATGAGTTAAAAGTTGCTCGAATTGTGTTTATTGCATATAACATCCTAAATCATTTAAAACTCGGATATTTTTAATCTTCTTTTGGCAATCTGCAATCATATTAGACTTGACTCTATCCATAGCACTTGTAGTTGTAAGTGTTCGTTTACATATTTTGATTGAAAGTATTTACCTTTTTTCATATGGTGGATATTTTTTACAGGTTGTCTGGTCTAGCTGATAGTTTTTACGATGATATAAAATCCTTGCCTCTAGAGGACGGGGCTGGTGGCCCAGAAACACCTTTCTTGGATTCAGACGGTGGAGACAGGAAGTTCAAGAGACGCAAGGTATCACACTTCTATACTAGTAGTAGTTTATAAAGGAGGGACCTGCTGTTGATTCTGTTGGTGTTTAAATACAAAATTGGTCTCATTTACAACTTTTTAATGTGTTAACAGAGAAGGCATTAGGAATGACTACACTCTAATTGAGAAGCGAACAATGCGTGTCAAAGAAAAAGTGACGAGTGATAGATAGATGTTGCTCATGAGTGAAAGGGAACAATAGTGTATTTATTATTTCTTGGAGACTTGTTTTCTTTTTGATTTGTACTCCTAAAGTATGAAGCATCCTTAATTGTTTTACGTAATTGTTTTTTTGCATGGTTTGAAATCTTCAACGATTAGTGCCTCCTCCTCGGCAGATTTTCTCTTCACAGCCATTATTGCAAATCGCTATTTTTATTTTGAACGGCAACACAAATCACTATTTTCACAAGTCGAATATCGTGTTTTTTTTTTGGTTAGGGATGTTTTTGTTGTGATTTCATGGATGAATTATTTGTGAATATCTACCTATAATATAAAAGAATTTGCTAGAACCATACAAAATCATCCACAAAAAAAATCCACACACTGAGGTGGAAGCGGATGATTGTTTTTTGTGAGAGTGGATCTCACAAAAAATCAATCACCCACTTCCATCGCAGCGTGTGAATTTTTTTTGTGGATGATTTTGTGTGGATGTATCACTCCTATAATATAAATAAGGAACCTTGATTCACTGTTGAAGCCTCAAAAAATTACACGTAGGACTCTGTAACCAGCCCATAAAATGCCACGTATATCAACTCCCAACATTTTTTTTTCGTAAATCAGCTTCCATATATCTTTACACTCAATCTTTCTTTTTACTTTTCTTCACTGACAAATAGTGTATACTGTGGATGTCTAAAGTACCCCATCACCTTTTATTTAGAGTCCTCCTATGCAGGCACCCTTAGTAGGGGGTGGTTGCATTTTGTTGTGCCTCGATTTCCGTGCCAATCATTGGTAATGATTGGTTTTTCGATTCCGTCTTAAAGTCTTTTACAATTTATTATTTACCACTTATAACACTTATTTTACAAGTTTTTTTTTTTTTTTTTTTTTTGACTTTTTGTACATGTGTTTTTTTTTTTACAAGTTTTGTTTTGGTTTTATAGTTCTACAAGTTGGTTTTACAACCTATTTTTGTTTTGGTTTTACAGCCTACGGTTTAACAAGTTTTTTCGCTTTTAAAAGTTTTCAAAAATCGTAGTTGAAAAATATTTGAGGCTCATTCGAAGGTTGCAAAAGTGAGATTTTATCCCACTTTGCCGCATATCTCATCCATTCGGTTTTCATCATCGCCTCGAAAAGTTTTTAGGCTCAAACTCGAAGGTTGCAAAGTGAGATTTGATCTCACTTTACCGTCCATTCGGTTTTATCATCATCGCCTCGGAAAGTTTTAAAGTTTTAGGCTCAAACTCGAAGGTTGCAAAGTGAGATTAGATCTCACTTTACCGTCCATCGGTTTTTATCATCATCGCCGTAAAGTTTTAAAGTTTTAGGCTCAAAAACATCATCGCCGCAAAAGTTTTAGTCACAAATCGCACAAAGTCACGCTCACAATCGCACAAAGTCACCAGCTCACAAGTCTAACAACACTACACAAGTCTCAAATCGCTTACAAGTTACCAGCTCACATGAACTTCACATGTTTCACAAGGTTATACACGTTTTGAACAAGATTCTCAAAAGTTACCAAGCACCGCAAAAGTTCACAAGATTCTCAAAGGCAATGTACTAAGTTCATGAAATCTGGCGCACCCAATATAATCCCAGGTGAAGAACAACACAAACAACAATCAACCAACAACACAAACAACCAATTCATATAATCCCGGTGAAAGCAACAACACCAACAACAATCAACCAACAACAAGTGGTCTAGAACAACAAACAAGTGGTCCGAATCTGCAACAAGTGGTCGTAACAACAACAAACAAGAATAAGCAACAATCGCACTAGAACAACATACCACCACCATGTCAGTTCACCATTTAACACACAAGAGGTAAACAACTTATCAAAGGCTCAGATTAATAGTTTATAGTTCATGTTGGTCGCAAATTAAGTATTGCCTCGCCAAAACTCTTTTAAGTTTTATTTTAAAAAAATCATCATTGCCTTTTTATTTCATTAAAGTTGCAAATGACCTTGAATGGCCACTTTACCATCCAAGAATGAAATTTTTTATACAAAACACTAAGTTTTTATACATTACAGCTTGCAAAGTGAATTAAACTCACTTTACCATCCAAGAATGAGGTGCTCGCCAGGATTTCATGGGGTGCCTACGTAGGCTTGCCCACAAACAAAACAAAAGGGTCCTCCTATGCAAACCTCCAAAAAAAGAAACAAAAGTTTTAGATCTAAAAAATTTAAGAACGAAACATTATTGTTTTTAAGAAAATCACCATATTCAAAGTTTTTAGATCTTAAAATGTTTTAAAAAAATCAAAAAAGTATAACTTTTTTTACAAACCTCATAATATTTTCAACATCAGATAACTTAGAAGCATCTAAAAAGTTTTAGATCATAACCCACGGTTGTGTATCAACAAGTGTAAACACTTATTAGATCAAAGTTTGTAGATCTAAAACTTTAGATCTTCAATTTTTGCAGAGAGAGAGATAATACCACTAGGAGAGATTAGAGAGAGAGAGAGAAACTACGCCACAAGATAATACGCGTTCGAAACCATTCGAGAACCACACACGTAGCACCAATATACACACACACGCTTTTTAAAGAAAACGCTTTTAGGAGATAGAGATAGTGTAGAGAACCCACTAACAACATCTACAAACCCACGGTAATACTCAAGAGATGAGCCCGAATATCAACGGCAAGATGACGACGAAATTCCAAGTCGAGAAAAACCTTCCGTTAAAGAAAGTAACGCGGACGTCCGAGCGCAAAGGATAACAAATCAAAGTCTAAACCAAATCTCCTGATTTGAACGAAGAACCCCCACAAGGCACCGCAGGCTACACAAACCTAAAAAGTCCTGTATAAATAAAGAATCATGAGACACGCTTCATTAAACGAACATGTGTTGCTCATCTTTAACGGAGGGTGATGGAAATTGCGGCTATCGAGTCATACATAGACCAGAGGATGTTTAGACATTGGATGAGTATGCAAACGGGAGTGGTTAAATAAACATTGTTATTGATTTATATTGTAAATGACAAAACATGGAGACATATAGACGACATCGATTTATATTGTAAATGACAAAACATGTATAGATCGACATCGATTTATATTGTAAATGTAGACGACATCGATTTATAGCAAACGACTCGTCATCTTTTGTTACAGATTTCGCTCCTGCTCCGGTTCTTCCTCATGTTTTGTTACAGAATCGGATGACATTCGGTGGAGGGACATTCATTGTGTCAACCACACACCCGCCGTGTTGAGAGTCCAGATTATGTGCTTTCTTCACAATCTTATGTGCCTCCTCTCCGCCTATATCTCCACCGCAGATGAGGACACTTTTATACACCGTCCTCCGGCTCTTCCTCATCTTTTGATACGTAGCCCTCTCGCGTTGAGACGAGCGAGAGATTGACTTGATCGAGGAGACGATTTCGAGTTAGAGTCTCGTGTGGGACGGATGGCAAGATCATTGAGCGACTACGACGGGCGTGATTGATCTTAGTTTCTAGTTATATTGTAATTTTGTGAACCATGTATCAACTATTAATCTATAACAAGATTGGTTATTTATGTATTCGAAGTTTCTAATTTTGTGAACCATCATATTAATAATTTATGTTGTGAATAATTATACAAATTCTTTTGCCAGACGGAACAACAAAATCCTTACTTGTGTCGTTGTCAACGTGATTAATAATTGAAAGAACATCCCACCAAATTTCAATATTTGTGGTGCAAGTATTATGACGTCCTTTCTCAAGGTAAATAATTAAACGTTTGCTTATTTGCGTAAATATATCAATAACTTGTTTGTTTAGAATACATTTCTTATAATTGTTTCGTCGTATACCAATGTGACTAAAGACTATGGGTGTCGATACTTCATGTGAAGGAAATATTTCAACAAAAGATTTTGGTGAAGCTCTTCTTCAACGCAGTCACTCAAATCAGCTAAACTAAAGATACAACGATCAACACGCTATTGGTGAAAAGACTTTGTTGCAGCAAAAATAAAGGCGTTGGAAGATCACCTTGACCTGCAAGTAATCCAGGTTGATCACGCATGTCGGTAGAGTGGAATACTCTATGAAACTTATAGATGGCATTAATAATCTTCATGTGGAGTAGACGTTGTAATATTGAAAACATTTGTTGTTTTAATTGTTTAATGTTTACATTTGTTGTTATACACTATTAAAAAACATAACGTAAAATAAATACCATATAAAAACACTACATAATTAAATACACTATACTTAAAAAAAAAACACTACACAAATTAAATACATTATATACACTATACACTACACTAATTAAATACACTAAAAAACACTACACACAATTATTAAAAAAAAAAAAAAAAAAAAAAAATAGTCAAATCGCCGCCGACAAGGGGGGGTCCACACTAAATGAGGTGCCTGCCAAGGATTTCATGGGGTGCCCACGTAGGCTCTCCCTTTATTTAACCATTCTTAACCAAAAAACTAAAAGGTCATACCCACAACTAGAATTCTTCATTTAACTTGTTCCTACAAAATGACGGATATGACTTGGGATTCTTGGGGTAGATTTGACTCGTCTAAGATGGGATAGTTTTCGGGGTCCCTTGTTTTCTTTTTGGCCGGTTGTTTTTTTGTTTTTGGTTGTTGTTTTTCGGATTTGTTCCCCGGATTGTAGCTTGCTAGCCCCTTGCTGGCTTTTTGAATGAAGTTTGTTTGCTGTTCAAAAAAAAAAAAAAAAAACTTGTTCCTACAAATGCACATCTTCATCTTCTCTAGGATGCCAGCCATGGATATCTTTCATTTGAAAAGAGATGCCTGGTCACCTCCTAAGTCCTACCCACTGATTTCAGTTCTCAACTACTTTTTGTGATTTTTCTTTTTCATTTTTACTAATTTTGTCTATTTTTCTCTCATTAGCTTTCATTTAGTATCATTTTGTGTATATTTAGATTTTCTCACATGCTTTCCTTTTCTGTATTGCAGAAATATAGAGGTGTTGGTGAATGCAATGGCCACACCATTCACATATTTCTACATTTCCTCGATCGACAATTTATGATATTGTACCCTACCTTTTTACTCCTTAAGTTTTCCATTTTTTTTCTTAAGATCATCAGCAACATCATCGTATTATTTTTTATAGTTATGACAATACATATTTGAAGAAACAATATGACAAATGTCTAGAAGATACCCAAGGTACATACCTTTTAAAGTCAAGAACAAGACATACGATTTTCTAGAAAATTTTGTGTTGGTAAAATGATGTTTGTTTAATACGGAGGAAAGGCAAGCAGGATTTGTTCTTATTTTTTCTTTTACTCTACAAACCATACGGTTTTAACATTATCAATAGGTGTACCTTAATGTTTATTTCAAAACATATGGCATGGCACTCACGAGGTGAGTGGAACACTCACCTCGCCATTCACCTTACCTCACCGAGTAGTCTTATATAGGTTTTATTTTGTAGTTTATTTAGTTGTACTTGGAGATCGAGCAATAGAGTTATGTTTAGACTTTGTTGTAGTTTCTGTTGTTATCAAAAGGTTGGTTTCCATTGTGAATCAAAACTTTTAACCTTGATTGTGATTAGTACAGTATATATTTTGTATACTTGATGCATTTTGGTTATGTTATTTACTTCAAAATGATAATTTAAAGTTGTTAGATATAAAAACGTATGCTTATTGAGAAGGTAAATGATATCATATCTCAGATAATGAAAGGGAAAAAATTTGTGCTTCACAAAACAAAATACTAAAACCATGCATGTTTATCATGTTATTGAGATTTTGTGTTTTGATTTTAGTATCCTATATGTATTATAGACCAAGTTCTATTATATATTGAAAATAAATACTTCAAATCAAACTACCTAAAGAGGATTAAAGGGTTGATAATTATGTCTTTCATGATAATACAACTTTAGAAAACAAAATAACTGATGGCAATAGGGAAGTTTTGATGAGCTCAAATTAGAAAATCACTTTCACAAGGGACATTAAACAATTGGAGCCATTGCCTGAATGTAAGGTTATCATTATTAAATGCTTAAACTTGAAGGTGAGGGTGAAGGTAAGGTAGGCAGGTAGCTGTTGGACTATTGGACTCTATATCCCTATCATTGACTTCTTTTTTATTTAACGGTTTATCTCTTAATAATATTTGATGTTTTTAGTTTAATATAACAAAGTGGCTCTTTTTAGATGAAAACGAGGTGATGACCCCCCGCCGCGTTGCGGCGGACGTTTTAGAAAAGAAATTTAGGTTCCGAACATGCTGCAACGCGTTTTAATATTTTTCCTGAGTATCATATCACCCGGAGGTTTAACTATAAGGTACAAACCCTGTAGACGTTACCAAATCCTCCTTGCCCGAGCTTATTTGACTCATGCCAAGATCCCGTCGTTCTCTCAGCAGCAGGATATTTGAACTTGAAGCTACTGTCCGTAAGCGCCTTGGCCAATATTTTGACATCATAGGAACCTGAAACATTTAGACATAATGGGCTGTTGACACGAAATTACTCAAAACTTTTAGAAAAACAATAAGCAACTGTGAACTCCAACCCGCTGCAGCAAGCTGCCGCAGCTGAATATCAAACGGTCTGCAACAACCAGATGCCCTTTGCTGTAGCAGTACATACGGTCCAAACGCAAGCCCATATCCAACCACCCTTAAAGAGTGCATAACCCCTTTTTTACTTTATATACAATACCTATTAATAAGAGAATGTAATATTTGCTCATTCATTGTTTCAAGGTTTATGTTTCCACCCCAACCCGTTTTATTTCTTAGACAATACAGATTCTAGTAAGCATTTGGTTGTACCGCATTTTCCTAAAACAATAAGAAAAGGGGGTGTTTCGGATTACTTAGTTCTGCTCCTCAAGAAAGTATCAGCGTTCTGGATAAAACAAAAAAACCTGAATTTTTTTAAGTGCTGGTTCATACCTCTGATTTTTACAATTCGCTTACACCTAATAAGCACTTTTGCTAATCGCCTATTACAACTGCTATTACAGCCCATAATACCACATCCGAACACCCATTAAAAAAACCCAACACCCCATAAGACCACACCCAAAGACCCGAAACAAATACCATGAAATAACATGTTACCTGCTATTACACCTTCAAACGTTTTTTTGACATTGAGGAGTTTGATAAATTCTCGAACTTCCGTCTCAAACCATGATGAGTTGTATCAGATACCTGCATACTGGTGATAGTTACATATGTTGGTAGCATCAAGGAAACCCGACTTTCATATACGATCAAGGAAACTCAAGACATATAACCCATGACATTATCATAACAAAAGCGCAAAAACATATACCTTAGGATCCGTGAAGGGCGCGTAATTGTGTAAGTCAACACTGCATTCAGGTAATGAAACCGATTTCACCTAAATCTGGCGTAAATCAGTTTACAAAAGAAGAATTTATCAGGATATAAAGTGCAGCAAAAGGGTCTTACTCTTTCGGACGCATAAAAGTTCTGAGTGCAAACCACAACCTGAAACGGATTACCAACAAATCAATATAAATATAAAAGCATGAAATACATATAACCGACAGATGAATCAAAACATCCAAGATTTGAGTATTCCATACACTTTGAAAGAAATTAGCATACCTTTAATTCTTAATCTTTTGTAAGTGATAGGTATACTTGCACATAGTTGCATTCAGTTGGATTGAACGGAAGGAGTTAGACCTGCTGGACGCCAACTATCGTCTAGATTATAAAATGACATTATTATATGACAAACAACTCAGTGCAGTATCTTAATCTTCCGGATACTACATACGGGAGTGCGATATTTTATTATATACCCCATTTACTAAGCTACAATAATAATATTTGCAACAAAAATTTCATACCTCTTTTGGATCAGCCAACATTCCTGCTATACCGGTATCTAGTGCGCCTTGGTTTTCCACTCTATAGGCTCTTGCATCCATCGACATCACCATATGAGCATCCACTCCTTTACCAATATCTGCAAAAGAATAAAACAAATTATTGACACTCATGGTTAGAAACATTGTTAACAGTATGTACAAACATAGTGTTGCCTAAAAAATTTAAGACTGCATCACTACCAATTTTAACAATATTTCTCTACAAAATTATAAACATCCTCACCTCAGATTATCAAAACCCCTGAAAACTTGATCATAATCTCAAGTCCACCTATTCCACAAAACAACAACCACCAGGAAGCCACTAAAATAATCTACCTCCAACATAAAGAAGTCTCTTACCTACCAAAGTTTAGTATCTTTTAAGTAAATTAGGAAGATCCACCGATAAATTGGAGCCGGAAATTGCAATGAAACAAAAACCAATCAATAAAAATACATAATTATAAAAAAGCTGAACCTTGGATCATGAAAATAGCCATTTTTTCATTCCTTACCTCAGCATCCACTTTTGCTTCCGCTGGCGCAACAGTGAGTTTCCAGAAGGTTTTAGATCAGAGGCACACAAAGGCGATGTGATTAGCAGCGCTTACTGGACTCACCAAAGCGACCCAAAAAAAAATTTGTTTTATAAACGATTCCACCTGCACAACAAAATACCGAATATCAGCCGTTTATATTTTCCGGCAAGTAGTAGGGTCCCGACGATACCTGCAGCTCGTATAGGTAAATAATTTTACCTTTTTTTCACAAATATGATCCCATTAATTGGATTTCTTGTTGGCTAACCTGAAAACCAAGAAGAGCACAAATTAGCAACATAACTACAATACATGGCCATACAAATTAGGTTGAAAAAGCAATCTCCTCAGGTAAAGATAAGGCTCTTTACGTTTTTGATCTTTTTTTGATGAGATGCTAACCTAAATCAATTACCTTGAAGCTTAAAAGCGAATTTTTAGTAACTGCCGTCGATAACCAATTAACCTAGGCAACTACAAAATCTTAAACAACAAAACCCTAAATCGCAGGGAATTTTCGTACTTCGATTTTGCTGGAATTTTGTAGGTGAAAGCATTCCAGAACAGTGTAGAGAAAATGGAGGTCGGTATGTTTAATACGAAAGAAAAAAAAGGGATGGGCTAACATTTGGGCCGGGTTGAAGGTCTGACGATAACCCAAGTGAAGGGCTTGTAAATAAATTGATATACAATTAGCACCGACGTTGGTTTCCTCTTGAATATAACAATACTCTCAGATACTATTTTTTTTTTGCCACCGTCGCAGCAAATTAGTATATATATATATTTCTCGTTCTCGCTCGGGAGCCAAAATGAACACGCCTGCTACCTACTGTACTGGACCTTCGACCAGGCATTCTACCTTTGTCGACCGATGATACTTTTTATGTTCAAAAAAGAATACTGATAGTTTTGTCTTAAGTTTATAAAAGCAATATTCGGAGTAACAAAAGGTAAATCTTGTTTTATATTCAAATTCAAATATAAGAAATACAGTATCATGTGCTCCGTCATATATACATATATGTTATAGATGTAATTACAAAATATGAAGATGTGACAAACCATATTATATATGAAAAAAATGTAAATGTATATTTAGACAGATGTTTAACGTTGAGAGGTATACTCTAAAATGTAAATGGATTTTAGAAAGTTGTTTAACGTTGAGAGTATAAGAGTATATGTCTAATTACTTGTGTAAGTATTAGTCAATAGTCAATGGCCAATGTACATAGTTTGATATTGTTTAAGTAAAATAGTATCTATGTTTTAACTCGTTTTCAAAATTGATGGATCAAATACATATGTTATTTTGCAAGTAAAAAGATGCATGTTTACTCGAGGCTTTTGGTCTTGTGGTATGTGAGTTCTCCAACAATCTAGAGGTTGTGGGTTTAAGCCTCGTTGAAAGCATTTGTGCGATATATTGTGAGATAGATGATATAGATGTGAAAAAAAATTGCCCTTTAAAAAAAATTAAAGATACATGTTTTCATTTACGTAGATACTTAAAGACGTTTTAGCAATGAAAATGATACTCGTAATATGTGAAAATAGGTGTGAGGATCTATTAGCCTTAATGAAAATGAATTGATTTGCACACTTAATTTTTATTGGTACATTTTAATTTATGTATTAAACAGTTGTATTTTAAATATAATATATTTTAACTGCTTGTATATTAGTGTATGGTGATTTCACTTTTGTTGATGAAAGAAAAGATCACATGAAACAAGAAATAGTGAGAGAGAGAGAGAAACAAACAGTCGAGGCGGTATGGATTGTCACTGACAAATAGGTTAACAACCAGTATCATATTTCATAGTAGGTAATACAAAAGATATTTGTTGTTTCTTCGTCTTCCTTTTTCTTAGCAGCAATAGGTTTAAATTATGAATACGTAGTACTTTTGTGCATCTATTACTCTATATAGTGTAATTTCAGAATTTCTAAAAATAGCATTTAATGAAGAATAAAAACAAGTTAGATACTTGCCTTTATAATTGAGAGTTGTAATCTTTAGGCAGTGTTTGTTTTTCTAAATGAGAAGAGAAAATAAAAGAAGTGCGTTTATTTTATCATCTTATGCATGCATGCGGAAAGAGGAAACAAACATAATCTATTCTTTGCACTTACAATTGCAAGCGGAAAGAGGAAACACAACCTTAATTAGTTTATTAGAATTATGCCCTCATTTTACATTTCATTATGTTATTGTGGTTATAATTATATGCAAATAAGTAAATCAATTTATTTTATCTCCTTTGATTGTATGTTTATGACAATTTTCCCACCCGTATAAGTAAATATCGACTAAGCACGGCCAAAGAAATCACCTAGTATCTACCTATTATATAAGCAAGACTCTTCAATTCACCGTGATTCAATTTCCTATGAGGCTTTCTTGAAAAGCCACGTGGATCACACTTTTTTAGTAGATTGAAATTTTGGAGCTTATAAGGCCATCCACAATGAAGTGACTTGGCAAAGTTCAAAGAAAGAGTTTAAGAGCTCGTTTGGTTTATAAGTGAGGTTGGATTAGAATTTGAATTTGGTATAGTATTTGGATTTGAGGTAGGTTTAGAAGAGAGAAATTGTATATTTTTAAATATATTTTATAATAAATTTTAAATAAAATATATTACTTAAATTATAAAATAACAAAAGTTATTCATATATATATAGAGAGACAAATAAAAAGGACCTACAAAATACATGAATGAAGTTGAATCCCACCTAAGTACCCATCTATCATTTTTGATTCCATTTATCATTCTTATATTTAAAAAATGAAACAAACAACTAACTAATGTCACATCAATACAAAACCCATTCCAAAGTCTTAAAACAAACGGGCCCTAAATGCCACCTCACCATCCAATTTTATTGTGAGGCTCATGGCCTCATGGGTATAAAAAGAGCTCTTCTATTGCATCATATTTTAACTATAGTTGTGGGCCCCTTATCTCAAATTCATTATTTAAAAAAAAAAAAAAAACATGAATAAACTAAAGAATAAAAAATGTCTTTTATAATATATCATTAAACTATGTAAGTTCAATGCATTGTGAAAGTTGATACGTTGATGTAGCAATGATGTGGCGACGTATTACACTTTGTATTGCACTATGCAAAATAGTTCAACTGCCACCATCTCCACAACTATTTTGCTTTAAACTTCATTTTCTCTCAATCCTATGGTAAATCGTTGTATCTATATCTTCCTTGTTTTGCAATAAAGGCAATGTACAATCACAACAAGCACAACATTACCTATCATGTTCAAATGAACATGAGAAGATCCTATGAAACGCTTTAGTCTTTCGAGATATCAATAATGTAAATTTTATTTTATGAAACAATTTCAAGACCAGTTTACAGACGATTGGTTCGTTCATTATTTCAAATAGCAACTGAACATTTTTTTATTAACCATAACTCGTTGAATTGATAGAGTAAAGTAGCTCCTCAAGACAATAATAGACACAATTGGTTCTAGCTATTGAACCTGCTTGACATTCTCGAGCCACTTGGGTTCATGTCTGCCATAGACTTGGTCGACACATGGTTCACAAACTAGCAACCAACTTGTCTCGTTACTCTAATTGATATCAAGGTTTGATGTCACACTACTGATTTTGCATATTTTGTGCATCATTGAGTACACATATACCAATTATGATAAAATACAAGAATTCTAACTAACTGAGATTGAGCGATTGCTTGTTCTTTACACACAAAGTATTATTATTGGTGAGCAACAATGTCCTTAGGCACTCGATCTACCCATAAAAGAGGCAATTAGTGATAACTGAAGCAAAGTATTAACAATTATTTCTCATCAGTACAATGCAAAATTTCTCAGATGTGGCTATATTCCATATAAAACAAGAAAATGATCAGTGGACCATCATGATATTCATTCATGCTTCATCGACACCCGTTGACCTTTACTGATTCTTCTTGCGGGAGAACACACTCAGATCATGATTTTAGTTGCAGATGCTTTCACGTCTTTCTTCTCAGCAGTTCCAGCTGCATGCCAAAGAGTAAAGAGCAAAAGATATTATATGACGCACATACACCCTCCATTCCTAAAAATTAACACAAGATTTACTTATGGATTCAGATAGAAAGACTAATACAGATGCATTCTTATCTGACACACTTTCAAGTTCAAATGACCTATTCGCCCAGTCACCATTACATTAAAGAATTGATGTGCACAAGATTATCCTTATTTGCAATAATTAAAGGACACCTTGCCTGATCCATAATACTAATATGATAATCATTTGATTAGCACAGATAAACCAAAATAAGTACTAGTTTGTAGTTACATTGTTCAGTAGGATCTGTAACTGATCGGAGGTGAATCTTTTCAAATTTCAACCATCTCATAATCATCAGATGATTTACAGCAGGATAGACTAGAACAATTACAGACAGTTTTAAAAGGAAAACGCATGTTGAGGCCATCCAACTATTAAACATTTTTTATTAAAGCCACGGCCACCCATATAGTGAAACGACTTAATGAGCCACCAAATTGTGTATCTATTTCATTTATTCCAATTCGGCCAAAAATATGTAAGATGACGAAAGTTCCCTCTAATATTCAAAAAAATGACAAAATAGTCTTGTGAGGTGATTAAGTCTTCTGTTCTAAAGAGTAATTAACTGTCGACCAGTCAAAAAATCTAAAAGCATTTTTGATATATGCATGTTTTTTCAATGGATTTGGTATAAACAAAACCGAATACATACTTTAGTGGCTTATAACATGGTTTCAAAATATGAGTGGCCTTAATGAAAAAAGTTGAATTGTCGGGTGGCTACGGGATGCAAGTATTCGAAAGTAGGCATGTAATGTGAGCATCTATTGAGTACCTCTGCCTCTTCCTCCTCTCCTTCACAGGTTTCTTGGAAACTAAATCTTTACTTACTAAATCAAAAATTTTAACAGTAGTTTTTTTGTCAATTAGATGAACAAATTTACGCCATTTGGCTTTATAATCTTCCCCTAATGTCCACATTTTTCAGCATAAATAGTAGGTTAAAGACTACACATCCTAATCCAAATCTGAAACTAAGCTACAAACAAGTCTAACTTAGCACGCCAGTGAGTCAAATGCTACACAACTCATGCCAGAATTCGGGTACAACTGGGGACTGATGCAAACAGTAAACTATAAGGCAGTAACATTCACTGATATTTAGTCAACACCCATCAAGCACATCGTTGAAGAGCTGAATGCTCCAAAGGAAACCAAATTAACTTTTATACTCGAAACCTTCATACCTCATTATCTAAATCTATTTATCTTGACCGTAAATAATCAGAATATCATAACCATAATCAGCTTACACAATACTCAAAACAAAGGGACTGCTTATCAGCTAGTTCTGTTTTGATACAACAGCCAAAACACTTTCTAGGGTGTTTGGATAAACTGAACCACCTTAAGATTATCTGCTTACATGATGCAGAATTAAGCATATCTGAATAGATTATTCAAAAATTAATATAACTTATCCTCACTGTGATTGTTTTGCATCTGAAATCCTTAAATAAGGAAATTGCCAGATGTTCAAACAGTTGCATATCTAATTATCGCATTTCATTACAGCAGAAGCAAATCAAACACTCTCGACAGCACTGTATTTGGTAAATTGTTACGACTGATTATTTGCTTTTCCTTATTTAAGCACTTTAATTACCGCAAGCAACCTAGTCACCCCCCTAACTAGTATGACTTAGAATCATACCAATCAGTTTTGTCCCACATGTGTAGGACAGCAGTTCCAACACTCCAATTCGAGTCCCCAGTTTCAGCGCTTGCTTAAATCTTGAGTTCAACCTAATAATTTATCTACATATAGTCATATACTATAATATAAAGCATTAATATCACCAAACTAACTCCAATATTCAATATTATCATGCAAACCTTACCACGAAAATAGTGACACATCACCCACTCGCCATTTCCCCCATCTCTTATAACACCACCACCACCAGCCAATGGTGAAACCGCTAAAAAATACAAAAAGCTGCCGAAACCTATTTGTTTCTGCCTTTTACACAGATACCATGCTAGTGTAGTCTAACCGTCTAACATTCACATTCTCTGCATATTTGATAAACACAATCGAAGGCCAACAACATGAATGGTTTCCACGCAAAAACCATAGAAAGAATATACCCAAGCATACTATACCCATAAAAACTGACTACACACTCTAATCCAAACCTGATATTAAGTCAACTAAGCTACAAACAAGTCTAGCTTAGCACGTCAGTCAATCAAACCTACAACGTAACCGAACATTATATGCTTTACTGGAGCTCGGGTATCGATAAGGCATTTATATTTATCATTACAAAATCAACACCTGTCATGCACGATGTTGATGAATTGGAATACTCTGAAACGTTGATAACAAACCAGGCTTTGAATTAAGATCAATCCAAATTCCAAAATGACTTGTATTTCAAAAGGCTTATACCTCGTTATCCTAAGCTAATTTCCTTGATCACAAAAAATCAGCAAATCATAATGAGTTTGCCTAATCTTTGAGAGCTCAGGGCCTCAGGGGTTGTTTGAAATTGTTTATTGCGCCGTGATGCAAGAAATAAAGCAGTTTTGAGTGTTTAGATAATAGCAAATTTGTTAAAGTTATCTACTTATTTGAGCATTGAAAAATGAAGTTTTCAAAAGGTATATTAGAGGTGCTTATTTAAACTGCTTATCCAATTCCAAGTATACTGAAAATTAAACACGCGAAATTCCTAAAACACTTGCTTATCTGATTATTGTGTATCATTATAGCATAAGCAACATCAAAACACCATGTCCTGCACTACCTTTTTTCACACCTCAATTTCCTCCCATTCCCTTATTATGACGATCTAAAAGATAGTAATCAATTTTACAACACATCCAAACACCTAGTACCAATGCTGCCTAAGATTGAGTTCAGCCAAATTATGTAATCTAACATCTTGCCCACATTCGATAAACACAATAAAGTGATAGATTTAGTCCATTTAATAGCAACTTACATTCCCAAATATATTATGATGATACATGAAGAATACCAACATACCCCGTACTTACAAAAAATTTCCTTGTCTTAAACCTTTTGCTGATATGTTGGTTATTTTGTTGGTGCCGAGACGTAACAAAATTTGAAAGCACATAGGGTATCTGGGTATTTTTCATGGTTCAACTGTCATAATATCTTAGTTTGTAGCTAGTGCTGTTATCAGATTGTGGCATGTCACAAATAATTTAGTGGTCGTTCAAGCGTTTGCTTGAGGTTAATATGGTATTTCTATAAAATGAACTAAACTTTAAACTAATTAAAACTAAAACTACCAAATTAATTAATAACACATAGATATACCGGATTGCGGAACTTCGCCGTAAATGGCCTTAAGTTTTTGAAGCGAAACAACAGTAGGTTTGTTATCATGAGGTTCAGCCTCAGCATATAATTTCTGTTTCCAATCCCATAACATTTGTCTCATAGACTTGTTGGATTTAACAAGTGAATCCCTTTGTGATTCCAAGGCTTCTATTTCCCTTTGATGGTTAAATGATCTGAATGTTAAACCACCGAATGCAGATACGAGGAAGATGTTGACTACTGTGTTGTTGCTTATTGCTTTGTTGAATAGCTCTCTTGCTTTTGTTGCCAATTCCATTTCTGGGGAAATTGGGTTTCTGTTTTGGGGTTTTCGAGACGGGTCAAATTTCAGAAATGGAAGAAATTGGGTTTTGTACTAGCAAAAAAAAAATGGAAAATAAGTGTGCGTTGTTTTAGGTCTACTAAACCATAAAAACGTTTATTAATACTACTAAACCATAAAAACGTTTATTAATACTTAGCGCAAGATCTGGCTCATGCAAGACTCGGTTTAACGGCGTACGCTTAACGATATGTGATATTGCAGGTAAGTGTTTCATATAACGTTTAAAGATGAATAGGCCGGCGAAATGTTTCATTGAATGAATTTTGACTTTCCAATAGTATATATTAATAAAGATACGTTTCTTTTGTTGCAATAGTATATATGAATTTTGACTTTTCAATAGTATATATTAATATTAATAAAGATGAATGGGACTTGCAAGAAATACATTTGCAAAACAAAGATACGTGATTTTCCAATTTGAATGGGCTGGCGTATGCATTGACTTATTGACCAATTTCACTTTTCACTTTTCACTTTTCACAATTTGACTTATTGACCATTTTCCATTTTCTGTAGTATAGATTTAGCGATAACGTTATGTTTTGTTGATAATAAATATAAAGTTATAATAAGTAAAATTATAAGAATACATGTTATTTTGCAAAGTATATACATTTGGACATTTACATAAAAAATTTAATTGCTCTAATAGTTTATGTAATAGGATGGGTAATATCCAAGACGCATAACTCATACTCATAGAGCTAATCCATAACTCATGACCCATTGCATGAAATCATGTTGGGTATTATACATGACCCATGACCCAATGTCTATGACTAATGACCCAAGACCCATTGTCTAGATACATTGTATCTTGTTGGCTACCCATGACCCAAAGTCCATGACCCATGGCTCATACCCATAACCGGTTTGCAACCCAAAATCCGGACTGTTCGACCGATCCCCGGTTTAGACCGGATCCCCGGTTTCCAGAACCCAAGCTGATGCTTTTGGAAATAGTAAGTCATTTTTTCATTGTAACTCACCCTTCCCAAAATCCGACTGTTTCGACCGGATCCAGTTTAGATCGCCATCCCCAGTGTTACGAACCGGTTACAGAAGCTTTGTGCCTATAAATAGTAAGTCATTTTTTCATTGTAACTCACCCTTCTTCTTACAACTCTCTCATATATTATCTCACTCTTCTAACCTCTGATACTTTATCAATCTAGTAGTTCTTTGTTGGAATCACTCCTAAACTATATTTCATGTGTTTGTAATCAATATGTAATAGGTTGCTTAATTAGGCTTTTATGTTTGTATTTAAGGCAAGGCTTATGTAGAAAGCCCATAAGCCTCGCCCAAGCCCATAAATAGTGGAAGAGACTAGATGTGTTGCCTAGTCATCTTCCTATAAATAGTCTTGTAAACCTTCCTTAGAAGGTTGGTTGTTCATTTCATATCACACTCTACGCATAAACTTTCTCTATTATCCATACGTGTGTGTTTGTATTTGTTCAACCGATCTATCTCTTATCTATTTCTAACATATTGATGCTTGTGTTACAATATGGTGACCTAATAGTGGTATCATTCGCCATCTAGTTGGGTGAAACATACTTGTTTTTGAAGTTTTTTTCACTATACGCGTGAGTTTATTGTTCTAAACCTTTCAAACGTTTAAAGCTTCAAATTTTACACTTAAAAACTCAAGATTCTTGTGGTTTAAGGTTTATTGGGTGTTAAAGTTTAAGTTTTTTGCATAAAGTTTCAAACTTTACGTGGGTAGAATCATTTTAGTGCTTGTTTTTGTTCGTATAGTAGTTTCTACGCATAAGGGTAAAAAGTATTTTGGATCATCAAGTTTGCAACTTTCTTGTTATTTTGGTGATTTTGAAGCTACTTCATTCAAAAATAAGGTTTCTAAACATCTTTGCGCTTAAAAATCAGTTTGGTCAAGTTTGGTACTTTCTACGCCTAAGGAAACCCTAATCTTACTCGTAAGCACAAAGTCTACGCCTAAGCATCTGTTACGCATAAGCTTTTCATCCAGTGATCTTCAGTGTTGTTGGTTTACTCAGTGTTTTCTTGCTTGGATAAGCCTGAAAACACTTCGACTTTGGATATCTTTTACACTGGTATAAGTGTAAAGGATTTTTGGGCAAAACCCTAGTTTTACGCATAACACGCAAGACTAGCACCCGATCCCCGAACATGCTTCCGTTGACTACGCATCCTCGCGTGTTAATGGAACGGAGGAGAAGATTCCTACAATACCCGGACCTAGGAATTTCAATGAAACCCGAGAGGCATGGAAAGGCAAGCCCGACTTTTACCGGGACAAACCAAAGAATTCACTTCCAATGATTTTTCATGGCCCCCACCTAACGGTCCTAACCAACAAAACATCGAAGGGATGTTGCGAACCTAGTTGCATCCCAAGAATCCCAAATAGCTAAGCTTTCGGATCGCTTTAACCAACAACAAGCCGAAATGGATAGGAAGATAGACAACCTTTTGAAAGCCATAACCAATAGTGATAGGAAGGTTAATGCTATCTCAACTCCCGAGCCTTCCGGTGTAGAGATTAAGGACCCAAGTAAGCTAGCTAAGCACGCTCAATTCGTCAATACCATCGCCTTAGTGAAACCTAATGGAACAAGTGACAAGAGGACCATACCCTTGAGAATAATGAAACAACCGAGAAGTAGATGAAGTAGATAATGACTATTTCAATAAGTTTCCTACGGAAGAAGAATTATCTCGCCACCCTCACTTAGTGCGTGACCTCCGTCACATGTATGTTAGGAAAAGCCCTAGAATCAAGTTTGGGAACCCTTGGAATCTTAACATACCATGTTGCATAGGACACCTTTTTGTGGCAAAGGCCTACATTGATTGCAAGTCCCCAATCAACATAATGACTAACACCTACTACAATTGGGTAATGAAGAAACCTATTCCAACTAGGCAAGACCCCAATGATCCTAATGTTAGTTGCAATTTTCTTGGTAGAGTTAAGGATTGCCCGCTTATGTAGGTAGTTTCACGCTTCCTACGGACTTCATAATTGTGGATGATATTAGCACGGCCATAGACCCTAGCTTGTCCCACGTTATTCTAGGAAAACCTTTCATAGAAAGCACCGGATGACCTATGATCCCTCGTTAGAGTAGTGCGATTCAAGGATGAGACCGATGACATAGCTTACCAAATGCCGCTTAAGATTGAGAAGTTTTCATCACTCTAATGATGAAAAGGAACTTAAACTATCGGTCTATTATAGGAATGATGAGGATAGGGAAAAAGGAGTAGATTATGTTATGGCTAAGATTTTCGGATTCTATAAGGATTGCTTGAACCTAGGACCGGAATATAGGACCAATTGGGGAGAGGATGAACTCTTAGAGAAGTGCATCATAGGGCATTTCTACAACATGGAATCTCCCAATAAAGACCGTCATAAGGAAGAAGGTGGCGGTAATGAAGTAACGTAGAGACACGACTACGAGTCTAGCTACAAGACTCTTAAATAAAGAAAAGCGCTCAGTGGGAGGCAACCCATGCTTAATTGTTTGCTTGTTAGTGTCATATATCTTTTATTGATTGTTTATTCTCATGTTTAATTTTCTAAAATGCTTTATTTTGTTTTTAACCTCGCCTTAATTGCATATAAAAGTATTTTACATAAGGGATAAGTGTGGGAGGATTACACACGCTTTCAAGGAAACGTAAACATGAGAATAACAATTCATTAAAAGATATATTTGTGTGTTTGTTCGAGTCAAATGCTTGTATCGAGTCATAATGGATGTTTTGCGTAAATTTTCCAGATTCTAAAGATGTAAATTTTCCGAATTTTTCTAGAAAATCGCAGACCGCTTTTTGTCGGGATAACCGACGCGCGAGATCGCAACCGCCGCGCCGGGAAGGAGTAAAACAATGCATTACTTTTTCTCGTTTTCTCGAGCTACTTAAAAAAATTTGGAGTTTTCGGTCTTAATTTTCCGTAAAATTTTGTAAACATCCGCTCCACAAGCATTATATCCTAGTTTAAATCAGTCTTATATATATTATTACCGCCGATTTTACGCGAAGGTTTCGTTTGTTTCTTCAAGTGTGCGGGTTTAATTTATCAAGAAGAGTTACATAAGATTGGAAGGAGCTTTTCACGCATAAATTCTTCTTAGAAAGGATTTAACCACTACTTCACACACGGATCCTACCGAGCTAATCGTGGAGTACTAGTTTCTTTCGCTTTTAATTACCTTCCATTATCATAACTTTGATACTTTCGGGAACATTGGGGACAATGTTCGGGTTTAAGTGTAGGAGGAAAATAAACGGAACTTTGAAACTATGCTTATCCTTGATTATTTGCTTTGTCCAATTGTATTTGTGTAATAAACCATGAGAAAATGTCGGTTAGGGTAATTTTGGCACCAAATTTAAAATTTTTCATGACATATAAGAGGGGCCATTAGTCTTAACAAAAGCGTCTCACGGATAGGAAGTTGCATGACTAGCACAAAACCCTTTACCACCTAAATTCCACCCAAAATGTGAGGATCGCCTTTAGATTAGTAGGAATTAAAAGCATTCATCTTTAATGCTTAGAGTGTGAACCGGTAGTATATTAGATTCTAGAACTTGTTTTGTGATGCATCCCGAGATCGCTAGTAAGACTACACTTGTGTAGTTAGGAATAACTAAATGATAAGAGGCATTAGGATAACCCTTGTTTGATACCGTAATATAATTACTTCTTCCACATCGGTTGAGTAATTCCCGCACACCCTTTGCGTTGTACTCATCTTTAGTACACGATACCCTAGTTAACCCTCCGAGCCTATCCTTTTCGCGGTTCTCGTGATGTTTCGTTTTCCGAATATTAATGAAGAGCATTGTTTACACCCCACCCCAAATATACTCCCAAATCGCCTTAGCTACCCCAGATGCACTCACTTTTAGTGCATTATTGTTATCACCCTAAACCCTTAGTTCAATTATCTAGTTGCTTGCATGAGTTGCTAAGTCGAGTCATATCCTTTGTATACAGCTTTTGGGACGATTGGGATTCATGGGAAAAGTTAAAGTTTATGAAATGACGGAAGGGAACGTTAAATTCAAAATCCCTTTGTTTGCATAATAATGTACCCCAAGTGTTTTGATCTTTTCAATTCGGGTCAAATTAGTGTTACGGTAATAAAACTCAAGTGTAGGGATGTGCCTATAAATCCCTATCATTTTGATGTCACCATAGAGGATGGTAGAGTAAAAGTGTATGAAAAAAAAATAATAAAAATCGAGTGATTAAAAAAAAAAAAAAATACGGCTACCATCCTACATCTATCCTTTAAATTCATGTTTGTTTATTTCGCTTAGCTAGAGTTTAGAGTGTCGAGTCTTGGCTTAGCAACGCTATTCTTCAGATGCTTGTAACATAAGAGATTTTTGACTTGCCACCACTATATAGCCTATCCCACCAAACCCTTTGTTTCCTACCGTAAACCTAACATCACAACCCTTTAAAGACCTCTTTGATAGTCTTTCCTAGGTGCTTACGCCAAAGCGATGGAGGTTTGATCTATTCTCAAGCCTATGGTAATCTATGTACTAGGACCGGTTAATGAGTGTTTATCTTCCATTTCCAATTTGTTATATTTCATATACACCCGAGAGATGTGAGTATCCAAACACCCCATGTGAGGTGCTAGTATGTGATTTATGTGCTTGTTATGACTTTTATGGGCTTATATGTGTTGTGGACCGCTTTGAACCAATGCTTCATGACCCTTAACTTATAAATTAATTGGCTAAAGCACATTTGCTTGAGGACAAGCAAATACCAAGTGTAGGGATATTTGATAAGGTTTTAAAGGTACCTTTTTGAGGGTCGTTTAAGCCCTTATTTGATCACTTTTGTATCCGTTATTGCTTAATATCGTTCCTTTTCACTTTTAGGTCTTTTGAAGGCAAAATGCTGGAATGGCACTTATTTGGACGAAAAGGCGCGATTATACGAAGAAAATGGCCAAAGTCGAATCGAGACACTCAAAGTCATTGAAAACATAAGGTGACGGCGTCGGTGTTAAATTGCGACGCCGTCGGAGGATTTTGTGACGGACGAAGCCAAAACTCCTATTTTCAAGTGATGACGTCAAGTTATAAAAGAGTAGGCCGTCATGACTCGACGGCCTAGATGTAATCCAGACGCCGGGTCAAGAGGATGACGCCACAAGCATAAGGTGACGCCGTCGCAAGTCTAACGTGGCCAAGACGAAACCCTAATGACGGCTACACGACGGCGTAACAAAACATAAGGTGACGCCGTCGCATATGTAATATTATATATAGAATCCGAATTTTCAAGATTTGGTGTGTAGTCTTTGGAGTAAAACCTAAACCGAACCAAGGTCATCTTGTACAAGATTTTAGGTTCCAAACCCTATCTTACACCAAGATAAGTGTTTTACTTCATTAATACAATTATGTCTTTGATTATTTGTGTGTATGCTTGCATGTTCTCCATGTCCCTAATTTACTTGTGTGTTTGCTAGGGAATATGAAACTTAATTATTGAATATTGATTGGTTGTCTCTTATCTTAGTTGATTAATGATCTAGTAATGCGATAGGTCATTCGTTGTGTACTTAATGCTTGATTAAATCTTTGTGAACCTTAGAATATGACTCCTTGAGTAGTTGTAAGCTAAACCATCCAAAGAGTGCCTTAGAGTAAGAGTTTATTATCCCAGTGGGTTTTGTAGACGAGACCCTTTGGTAAGTTCAAAGAGTTAGGGAGAAACGCATACCCTACAACCTTAGACACACAACGCAACTAGGAATGAGGACGTGACAATTCAACCACCAATAGGAGATAATTAAGGAGTAGTAAAACCTAAGTAAACACATCTTTAAACTATCATACGAGCACACAATAATTAGACATAGACTACATACACCTTAGATTATATAATTAGATAAGTAGAGTAATCGGTAGCAATACCAACCCCCAAATTCAAACCCCGAGATTCGTACCTTTCCATTTCATAAAAATATAAAAATACAAAAATAATCTTCCTCAACCCCAACCTTAGCGTAGTAACTTCTCACTAGCATTCCTATTCCCCTAGAGAACGATATCAATACCCGTGGCTTACCCTAATACTACACTACAACGATTAGGTTCACTGCCTAGGGTGTTGAAAAAGTTGCTCGACGAAAAGGAAGTTCCATTGACCCCGAACGACGCGTGTAGCGTTATCACTAAGTTTTCCTCAAGTCTACGCGTAAGCTATTCCTACGCGTAAGATCTCTTTTACGCGTAAGTTGGTTTTTTTACGCATAAGGTATTTTTCTACGCTTAAGCTGGTTTCTACGCATAAGGTTACTTCATCAACAAAGTTTCATTCGACTACAAAGATCCATCATCAACACAAGTTTCAAGATGTCTCAACCACCATACTCTAGCTATTTTCCTCATATGTATCCTTAACAACAACAACAACAACTCCTCTATCAACAATATCCTCCACCATCACCACAACAAATGCAATAATTTCAACAACAATTTCCTCAAGGAGCAATTCCACCACAAATGATTCAACTACTACCTAGTCTACAAGTACAACCTTATACAAACTTTCAAAATCAGTATCCATCCAAGTATGCTATGAAGGAACCGTCTTGGTTTGCAAAGATGTGTGAAGCTTTAAGTAGCCAACAATCCATTCATGAAGTGGATCACTGATAGACCTCCAATGCTCACTCCGGAAACTATGATCAATGGGTGATAAGGTTCTTTAGGTTTTGTGATCTAAAGAAGCCACATGGAAAGTTCTTGAAGAAGGTCATCCTTGAAGGTCCATTTCAGATGCCTACTATCACTGTACTCGGAGATCCGAATGCCAATCCACCAAGAGATGATATCACCAACGTTGTCGGTCTTAATGAACTTACTACTGACCAACTTCTACACTTGGAAGCCGATGAACTTGAAATGCAATATATCCTTTTGGGATTACCCAATCCGATACTTTGTAGTGTTGATGCTCGAAGATCGCTAAAGCAATGTGGAGCACATTCATCTTTTAATGGAAGGCACGTAACTCAATCAAGAAGACATGGAATCCAAAATCTACTTAGCATATGAACACTTCATGATTGAACCGGGGAGACATTAGAGTCATATCATCATTGATTCTCGACATCATCAATGACTTGGAAAACATAACATCATTATGCCAAGAATTGCAGTCAACACTAAGTTCCTTAGTAGTCTTGGTCCTGATTGGGAAAAGTATGTTATTTTCATCCGTCAAGCGAAGAATCTTCATCATGCTACATACGGATTTGGTTGTACGACTATTTGAAACCACACCAAAAGGAAGTTGACAAAGAAAGGATCATCTGTGGAGTCCTTGCTTCGCCTTCACTCCCGGATAATCAAACACTTGCTTTGTGGGCTCAAGCTTGTTATCCTGAATTCCCGACCTTACAAACTGTCTTCACAAATCCTCCACAACCAACCGCCGGATCACACCATATGATCCTCACAAGAAACTCAATCGGTTCCATACAACAAGAACAATGATCAAGCACTTTACGGTGAATCTAATGAGGATGCGTAAGATTTGATGCATTGCAACAAGGGTTTGTCATGATTGCAAGAGCCTTCGGTCGATACTCTAACAATTCCAACAATCTCATTCGTACCTCATCAAACACAAGGAATCAAGCTGTTGTTAACAATGGACATGTTGAGGTTCAGAATCGTGATAATGTTCGTCAGATGGGTAGTGGTCAAGGGTTTAATGCTAATGGAAGGAATAACATGGGTGCTCCACAACAACGGGCTCAAGTGGTTGAACAGGAAATGCTCGAACCGGGGTTAATGGTCTTCGTTGTTATAATCAGAATGAGAAGGGTCATCGGCTAATGCATGCCCAAAGCCAAGGACAAGATGCATCGCTTATCACAAAGAGGCTTTACTCTTGGCTCTCGAGGATGAAGTGGTGGAACTCTTACCAACAAGGAACGAGCTTCATGGCAAATGCGATTCGATGATGACATGGAGGACTTGCGAGCTAATGCGGCGGATGATGTTAATGGCAAACATGCAAGAACTCCACGTGAGTGACACAGCCCGCAGTATGACACGGACGGCTTGTCTCGTGTACCGGATCAAACTATATTCATTCTCGATCGATATCTCGCCAACATCTACATCCGACGAGGATCAGAGTGTTCAACATGAGCCGTCTACATCTCATTCCGATGATAATCAAATAGATTCCGTAGTTATATTTGACGATCAAGATGACCTTATGGTTAATACTGATAATCAAGTTGACTCCGTGGTTATATTTGAGGATCTAAATAATGATCATGTTAAGACTCACGTTGAACAAGCTGAATCTGTGTCTAATCCAGATATTGAGCTCATGACCTTAATTCAGACCCAAGAATCTCGAATGGAAATGTGCCTAGACATCAATAAGAAATTAAACGATAAAATTGCACTGTTGACTAAGGACAATGAATGCCTAAAGTTTCAACTCAACATTTTTCAAACACAAGAGAAACGTGAAAAAGGTTTTGAAGTCGCTTTTGCTAAATCTTACCAAAATGAAAAATCTTTGGAAAAACAGATATGTGATATAGTTGCATCCAAGAATGCTTTGTTGTCTCAAATAGAACAACTGAAATATGATCATAAACAACAGCTTAACGCTCTCACTTCGGAAACTCAAAAAGCCAAGTCTGAGTTGTTAACTTGTCAAAAAAACAGTTCTATGAGTACAAAAAGCTATCAAGGAAACAAATAGATGACTATCTTGAAGAAATTGTCGACTTACAAAACAAAATCAATGAGTTTTGAAATGTTGTTTACAAACATGGTGAGTCAATCACAACTATTCAAAAGTTTACTTTTAAACCAAATCCAAATGGATATGGACCGAATCTTGCTGATTACAAACCAAAGTTTTCACATAGAGCATTCAAACCAAATCCTCAAGTTTACAGTGCAGAACACATAATTAATGATTCTATTATGAGTGTTATTGAATATAATCGTTTGGAGGAATTAGATGCAGAAGACGAGAGTCGGTCAAAATTAGAAAATGTTGTTTATAACATACCATTTAATTATTAAAAAGCCATAACTTTCGTCGCACAACAGGATAATTCTAACACACCTTGGGTTATCACGCCTATTTCTGAGTCTTCTAATGTTGGTCCCCAACCCAATACTGCACAAGTTAATGGTGCTTTACCTTCACTCAGTGAAGTAAAAACATTACCCGAACGTTGTCAAATTCTTAAATATTTTGAAACATTCATATAAGACATCAAACTTTTGGAACGTGAAATCGAAATCAATTCTGAAATAAAAGTTGAACATTTTCAATCGCCTCATGCGCGAGAACAAAGAGATATTTTTCATAAAAGAATTTTACCTCATGTTCGAAATTTGAAAATGTGTGCCATATATTGGGAAAGGTATTTTCACAAGGAGCTTGGACTTATGAAAAAAGTTTTCGAGAAAATCGAAACATCGATTTCAAATACTAAACGTAAAAAGAAAATGTTAAGAAAAGATGTTGATCGACTCTTGGAAGACTTTATCTGTGCTGATACCATAAATGTTGTGTTACTACATACTGTTGCATCTGCATTTGATTATATCGCTGCTGATACTGTTGATTCTATTGAATATGTTGAGAATACCGATAATGTGTCACAAATCAAATCTTTAAAAGTTGAAAATGAGCGATTGTTAAACGAGCTTTCAAATGCAAAACGTCGTCTTCAATGGTGTCAAAAGATTGTCAAAATCGAGAACTCGCTTTGCAAAACAAAATCAACCGCTTGCATACAAAACTCTTAATCCAAAACTTGAGCAATGGATGATGAAAACGTCTTTTGAAGTGTCAAATTTCAAAATATGAACAAGAAATTTCAAAAGTCAAAAAAGAATATTGTGTCATATTTGATTTGCTCAAAAAGACTCGTGCTCAAGCGTCAAAAGATGTTGATGATCATCTTGCATATACAAAAGATGTTTTACGACAAAATGGAAACACTCGCTTTGAAAATCTAGATTTGTTACACACTATCCATGATCTAAAAGCAGAGTTGGTGAAACTTAAGCAAGATAGGAATAGTAACACAAACGTAATTGCACAAGGAATTCTTAGACTACCTAATGACACATCACAAGAAACTAATGTGCTTCCCTCTACTGAAACATGAATAGTTGCCTCTTTTCCCAACGCTAGCACTTCACAGCTTAAGAGAACCACACGGAAGAATAGGAAGTTGCGACGTAAGAAAAGAACAATAAAGACCTCTGAAGTAGAAGAACACCTTAGGAATTTGAATAAGACTTAAGTTGCACCCACTTTAAATATTGCGTCTGACAAATGTAATGGAAAAAGTGATGTAACGAATGCTAAATATTTAAGTACTTTAAATGTTATGTTTGAAGCTTCTTGTGTTGGTTGTCGTAAAAGCATGTTTTCTGGTTGTCATGATAAATGTGTTGCTAAAGCTATCTTATCTAGTAAGCAGAATAATAGAAAAAGGAATACCTCTAGGCCCATTAATGCTTCTAAGTCTGTGCTAAGTAAACCACCATCTAGTGTTCCGGCTACGATCATTGATGTACCCATAGAACCCCCTTCACCTCCTAGGAAGAACTTATCACCTAGTGCATTTACTAAGACCAAAGCTAAGACTAGTTGGAGATGGCAGAAATGGTTACATAATACACTTGGCTTTAAATGGATACCTAAAATCATAAACATGTGTGTTTCAACTATAACTGCATCAGAACCCTCTAACTCTTCGGGTTCCACATATACTTCTATTCCATCTGTGTCATCTGTTTGTAATGTAGGTGATACATATCATCCTCTGGATTATTGATAGCGGATGTTCCCGACACATGACATGCAATCTCAACTGTTATCCAACTTTGTTTCAAAGTTCATTAACACTATCAGATTCGAGAATGATCACTTCGCAACTATCATGGGCTACGAAGATTACATCAATGGTAACATCGAAATTAGCAGGGTTTATTATGTGGAAGGTCTCGGTCACAATCTCTTCTTAATTGGTCAATTTTGTGATGGAGATTTGGAAGTTGCTTTTCGGGAGAAAACTTGTTTCATTCGTGATCTACACGGAAACGATCTTATGTCTGGTACCCGTACATCAAGTCTTTATACAATCTCAATGCAAGACATGATTGCTTCATCTCCCATCTATCTACTTTCAAAGGCAACATCTACAAAATCTTGGCTAAGGCACCGTCGACTCTCACACTTAAACTTTCAAACCATAACCAATCTTGCTCGATACAAACTTGTTGAAGGTCTCCCAAGATTTTGGTACTCTAAAGATCATCTATGCTCAGCTTGTGAACAAGGGAAAAGCACTCGTGCTCACATTCCTTCAAAGGTGGAACACAACTCACAACATGTGCTTCATCTTCTTTACATGGATTTGTGTGGTCCAATGCATATGCAGAAGATTAACGGCAAACGCTACATTTTGGTAATTGTCGTTGACTACTCAAGATGGACTTGGGTTTATTTTCTTCGAAGTAAAGATCAAGCTCCACAAATAATCATCACCTTTCTCACGAAAATTCAAGTTCGACTCCGGAACACGGTCGGACAAATCGAGCAGCACAAAGGAACCGAATTTGTGAATCAAACTCTTCGTGCATATTATGAGAAAGTGGGAATTGAGCATCAAACATCAATTTCACAAACACCGAACAAAACGGATTTGTTGAAAGACGAAACCAGACGTTAGTGGAAGCTGCAAGAACTATGTTAATTAATGCTAAACTTCCAGACACTTGTGGTCAAGCAGTATCAATTACATGCTACACTCAAACCGCTCAATGATTAATAAATGCCACAACAAAACACCTTATGAGCTTATTGATGAGTGTGCAAATACTCATCATTTTTGGTCAATCAATCGCAAAACATTTAAAACGCCGTAATGCATCAAAATATCTTGAAAATATCCCAAAATTGCATTTTATATGTTTCGGATGCAAAATGTTTAAAATCGATGAAAATCGAGCTAAGTTTGCATAATTGGCGCTTTCAGGTCCCAGACTTTCAAAATTGGCGAAATAGTCCCCGAGCACTTATTTTAAAGAAAAGTCACCAAAGGTCCTTTTGAAATCATAAGTTGTCATAATTAGTCCTTTGGTGAAAAATGTCAAAAGTTTTGAGAATTTACAAGTTTGGTCCTTCAAGTTTCAAAATTGGCAAAATAGTCCTTGAAGTTTGAAAATGTCTTTTATGGCCCTTGTACTATTGAAACTTGTCATAATTGGTCCCTTGGCATAACTTTGCAAAATGGCGGTGGTCCCTTGGTTTTGGTGAATTGCAAAATGGTCCTTGTTATTAATATCCAAGCCTTGAACCTTGAACCCTTTTGAACCGCGACCCCTGCCATAACACCTTTGACCCCTGTTTTGACCCGTCAATAATAATATACCGGTCAAACCCACCAACTCCCACCTCACTGCTTTTCCTCCAACACTTCACCTTCTTCACCGCTCTGCAAAACCCATACTTTCCTCACTACATACTCACTTACCACACCCTTTTCACTCCACCTCAACACCAAACAACAAAATGCATTTATTGCTTCCTCTTCTTTGCACTCAAAACCCCCCAGTTGCTATATTAGTTTTGGCGCCAAAATTCATCAAACGGCCAATATTGACTCAAGTCATCCAATGGCTGAGATTATTGGTGGGAAATGATCAGAAGACAAGGGGAAGCTTTTTGTGGACTATATAAAGAGAAGAGAAGGCTAAAGAAAGTTAGTTAGTTTTTTAGTCAGTAGTTTTAGTTTTTTTATTTAGTTTTAATTCAGTTTTCTAGTTTTAGTCTGGACTCCTTAGTTCAAGCTCCATTTAAATTTTCATTGTAATCTTTAATCTTGAATGCAAGTTATTTTCAGTTGTTAATCCCATTCTATTAAGTTTATTCAGTGTTTAAATTGTTTTATGCTCTTAAAATCTGTCTCACTTGAAGTCTAATTGGAAAAGTTGTTACAAGCTTGTAAAAGCTGATTTGATTCATGATTTTAAGTTTGCAGAGCGCTTTTCTGATTTCATTGATTTGAAGTCAGAAATCTGCCTTGAAGGGAGTGTTTGGAATAAGCTTGAAAAGATCGGTCAAAGTGGTTTTTACCCACTTTGACCCATTTTGTCAAACTGAATTTGATATTGTAAACTTAGTTTTATCAATTAGAAAAGCATTCTACAAGAGTTACAAGGTTAGAAGGTCATTTGGGTTCAAAAGAAAAGGAAAATTTATAAATCTGTCATCCACTTTTGCCAAGCAGTTTAGTCAAGAATCAAAAACTTGTTTTTACCTACTTTGACCACGGAAGTCAAACGTATTTTAAGTACCCAAGTCAATTTTTTGAGTTAGAAAAGAGTTTTACAAGGATTCACAAGTTTTGAGTTTTAACTGGTTTCAAAGAAAAAAAAAAGAAAAAATGAGTTCTGTCAAGATTTCCTATAGCAATTTAGTTAAGTTTCTTTAGTGATAAAAAATTTTTAAAAATAAAAATCACAAGTTCACCAGCTTGTTTAACTTGGGTCAAAAGGAAAAAATTCAAAAAAATGGTTTACTAGGTCTGCTAATGGGTTAAAGTGGGTGGGTTGGCCGATTTTACATTACAGTGGGTTGTTCACCCAATTCGAGATTATTTTCACTTATTTATAAGTCGTAATCGCTTCTCATGAACCATACATAGGGGCAAATGATAGTTGGTCATGAGCTTGAGGTTCCCGTAAGCTCATGGGCTTGTTCACCCCGTAGCTTATTCGAATAAGCTCAAAGGTACCCTTTGCCATCTGTTACCACGCAACTAGCGATTATTTTTATGTGCTTATTAGAACTTAATCACTTTGCTTATTTAGATTCCTTAGGTGACTTTTGTTGTATTTAGGTTTGGAAAGATCATCATTTTGCTTATTGAGCTTATTAGGTCTGTATTGTTTATTTGCCATTATCTTTTCTAGTTAGGATTCCCCTAGTATAACTTATTCCAACCGCTTATCCCACTATTTATTTAGCTTATTTCATTTACTTTTTGCTTGCGTAGACTATTGTTGTTTAAATGTCCGTAGTATTGCTTGTTAACTACTTTTCCTTGGCTTAATTTTGTGCTATAAGTACCTAAAGGTGTGTTTGTTTTGTGACTGTCCAAATCAGCAGCATAGGACCTTGTCTTATTTGCTTATTTGGCTTGTAAATTGCTTAATTTAAACTCCCTTTGATGATTTTAGTAAGTTGGTTTATCAGGTTTGGCTTATTTAAGTTCTTTATAGCTTATTTCCCTTTGGCAGCCACTGTCCCAAACAGTCCACCCATTTTTTTTACCAAGTCTGCTGTTTCAAAAAGCTGTTTACAGCTTTTTCCAAGTCTTAATTTCTGTCAAAAAGCCTTATTTCAGTAACTTAGTTAGTTGTAAAAGAAAAAATAAAATAAAATAAAAAGAAAAAATGTGACAGACCTGGGACTCGAACACTGGTCTCCTGCCCACTCCCACGCCCCACAACACACGTCTATTACCAGCTGCTCTAGCTACTCTCTTGTGTTATGTTTTGCGTTATTAAATACTTAGGGTCATGTTCAGTTTTAATATTATTTGCTTAATTAACTTTTTAAGTGCTTATTTCAAAATGCAGTAGGGTAGTTTCTTATTTTTGTTAAATCCAGTATGACTTAAAGTATTTTCTAGAATTTCCTTAGATTTTTATAAATTATTTTAGTATTTTTTATAATTAAATTAGATTAAATTAGTTTTTAATTCGTAATAAATAAAATAAAAGTCGAAAAAATACCCGGCTTTTTCCTAAAATTATTTTTAGTCATTTAGAATGTAGGAAAATTGTTTTTGCACTCGTAGGACTTTAATTGCATATTTTTCACTTTCAGGGCTCGGTGAGTTCCCGGTTTTTTCGCGTTTTAATCGATTTTAAATATAGAATTAAAATGACTTCAAAGTCTTTATTAGATTTAATTTCCTTAGTGTAATCAATCATCACCCTTTTCCTGTTCAATATTCACCCGATCACAGATTCGTTGTATTTCAGTTTTCACACCTCGTTGGGACTTAACGACCCGGGGATACACTCTGTACTCTCCTGGACTTAATTGATTTGGTTTCAGACTGTTTGGCTTTTATTACGGTTGACCATTCACAAGTGGTTGACTTGTGTGATAAAGACCCACCGTCGAGCCAATCAAATTTTAGCGCCACGCCGGGAGGTGTCTTTGCGTTATCACAATTTGAAGCATCGGTGTTGTTGAATATACACCCATTGTATATTTACCATCTTTGTCCATATTTCCTTGTCTTTATATAAAACCAAAATTATCGTGAAGTTAATTCGTTTGACGGATCGATTACCAAAAACATTTTTATTCAAGTTTTCAACAAACACAAAAACCAAAAGATTTTCTTTCTTATTTTTACAACATGTTTTTCAAAAATCCAAAAATATCCATCTTTACCCTCTCACATCTTTGATTCTTCATCCCAACCCCTCTCGTAAACCTTTGATTCTTTCTATGTCTTATCCTCACCCTCTTGGTTGTCAATGGTGTGGTAGTCCTTATAATGGTGGAAATTGCCCCGGTTGTAGCATGGTGGAATCAGGAAGCGGGTCTGTCTATAACCGTGATCCCTATTCCTACCATAACACAACCGATTTATTCCATCGCCTACCACACCGTGAGACTCAACAATTTCTTGTTGTGAGTACTGTGGTGGTTCACACTACGCTCGATTGTCAATCGGGAAACACGCTTGTCTATGAGCGGGTTCACGATAACAATTATAACTACAACACATATGACTCACACCACATCAGTTTCTTGTTGTGAGTATTGTGGAGGTCCTCACTTTAGCTCGATTGTCAAACAAGGAATCCATTTCCTGTAACAATTACGACTCTTCATATCATGACCAACCTCTACAAGACCAAATGAATCGGGCACCACCTCACCTGAGCCACTTCCTCAAAATCTTCTCCTTGATCTTTTGGATTTAGTGAAGATTTGAAGGAATGTAAACATTCCCAAGATAATCCAAATCAAAAATCCATGGAAGTTTTGTTAGTCAAGAGCGGATTGCTAAATTAAATTCCCAAATTGCCTTTGAAAAATCTATTAGGAATCAATTGCAAAAGAAAAAGCACCCAAATCTAACTCTCGATTCCGTTTCATTCACGATGGCGATGATGATGAAGTTACCCTTGATATTCGTCAATTTTGTACGTGTTCATCAATTTCATCGGTTGAAATTCCTTCCATGAAAAATCGGGGAGAAAAGACTATGATGGAATTACTAGCGGAAGAACAAATGGAAATTATAAAACATATGTATGCTAGTCCTTCTCAACTCCTCGATCATTGTTATCACACCCGATATTCCCACTCACTCTTTGAACATGGGGATGAGCATCTTGACACCTGTTCACGAAAAGGAATCGGACGAATTCATAAAGTCTAGTGTCGAGAACCTTGTCCCAATCCGAGAGAGTCACAGGGAACTTCGATCATATGTGTGATTCTCTTTCACCTCTTGAGTGTTCAAAAGATCATTTTGAAACTTTCTACGATCTTAGCGACGATTGTGCTTCCTATGGAAACATCGAGTATGTTGAGGCATCACTCCCACAGTCGATCCTCTTCTTGAGGAGTTCACCGATGAACTCACTCACATCGATCCACTTTCATCGAAAGTGACGATGGTCTCTTTGATTTCGAAGCCGACCTAGGAGAAATTGAAAGTCTCCTTTATAATGATCGTTCACTCACTTCTCACCCCAACAAATCCAATAGAGAATGTTGATCACTTTGTTCCGAAGCGCTCAAAACAACTCTCACTAATCCTCTATTTGAATTCGACTCGAATTCACTTTAATTTCGAGAATCCACTCTTTGATACCAGATCGAGGATAGTGATGAGTCTGATGGAACAAGAATTCACGATTTACATCTTGTGATTGATTCTCTTCACGAGGAGTTCGCGGTGAACTCACTCATATCATATCTCCGGGGTATGATAACTTCCACTTTGATCATGACACACCGGATTTGTCTTGATCACGTGAGCTTAAATGATGAGATTCATAATCTCAAATTATGGATTCTCCTATGGATGAAGATGAGTTAGTCATGATTTTCATCATGACTTTCTTTCTTTCTTCACCTATCCGTGACTTCTTCTCTTCTTCACTCATTCGGGAGTGAAGATACTATCTTCGACCCGGCATTTTCATTTATTATTTGTGAGCCGGATCTATGTATACCTCATCTGTGGAACTTTCACGTACTTCAATGTTTATACAAACATCTTGAATAAAAGTCCGATGGAGATTGTCTCTTCCACTTACTTCCCCATGAACAAATTAATTGGGGCCCGAGTCAAGCTAGCGACTCGGTAATCAAAAACGATGAGTTAAACATGGGTTTTCACCAAAGTATACCACCCTAGTGTGGGGAGTTGCCCATTGTTGTATATAAGTTTTCTAAAAAAAAAAAAAAAAAAAAAAAAATTCAAAATAATGGCCGTAGTATTTCCTTTTATGTTCTATGTTTCGGCATAACAATGGTACTTTGAATATTGAGGAAATATTCATTTCTAGTGTGGGGGAATTCTCACGAATTTTATCATGTAATTATACCACCCAATTCCCCGTTTTGGCCAAAATTTTTTTTGGAGTAAGTGTTTTTCACTTACTCAAAGATATGGTTATCGATCCGCCATGTCTAATAAACAAAAGGATTGGCTAATCCAGAACAAACGGCTCTTGGTAAAGATATCTCAAATCCGTTTATGGCTTGCAATTTGCCCAAAATTGTATGGTGTTCATTTCGCCATATCTTTAATTAGTGAAGAGTTGGCTAGCCCGCAAGTTTATGGCTTGTGGTAAAGGCGCTTGAAAACCATAATTGGTAATCGACTCACCAAAGATATTTTATCTAAGAGTTGGCTAGTCCGTAGCAAACGGCTTCGGTAAAGACAAATCAAAACCGTTGAAAGTCAGTGGTTTGCTCAAAATCATTTGGTTATCATTGTATCAAGGTTCTTACTTGAATGAAACATCCGCTACTCCGTAGTGATGGCTTTTGGTAAAGAGATTCAAATCCATTAAGTTTTCTCAAAAGATTGCTAGGGACTAGCAATAGTTTAGTAATGGGATTGATGAGTGTGCAAATACTCATCATTTTTGGTCAATCTGAATCGCAAAACATTTAAAAGCGCCGAAATGCATCAAAATCTCGAAAATATCCCAAAATTGCATTTTATATGTTTGGATGCAAAATGTTTAAAATCGATGAAAATCGAGCTAAGTTTGCATAATTGGCGCTTTTGGTCCCAGACTTTCAAAATTGGCGAAAATAGTCCTCGAGCACTTATTTTAAAGAAAAGTCACCAAAGGTCCTTTTGAAATCATAAGTTGTCATAATTAGTCCTTTGGTGAAAAATGTCAAAAGTTTTGAGAATTTACAAGTTTGGTCCTTCAAGTTTCAAAATTGGCAAAAATAGTCCTTGGAAGTTTGAAAATGTCTTTTATGGCCCTTGTACTATTGAAACTTGTCATAATTGGTCCCTTGGCATAACTTTGCAAAAATGGCAGAATTGGTCCCTTGGTTTTTGGTGAATTGCAAAATGGTCCTTGTTATTAATATCCAAGCCTTGAACCTTGAACCCCTTTTGAACCGTGACCCCCTGCCATAACACCTTTGACCCCCCTGTTTTTGACCCCGTCCAATAATAATATACCCGGTCAAACCCCAGTCAACTCCCCACCTCACTGTTTTCCCTCCAACACTTCACCTTCTTCACCTGCTCTGCAAAACCCATACTTTCCTCACCTACAGCTCACTTACCACACCCTTTTCACTCCACCTCAACACCAAACAACAAAATGCATTTATTGCTTCCTCTTCTTTGCACTCAAAACCCCCCAGTTGCTATATTAGTTTTGGCGCCAAAATTCATCAAACGGCCAATATTGACTCAAGTCATCCAATGGCTGAGATTATTGGTGGGAAATGATCAGAAGACAAGGGGAAGCTTTTTGTGGACTATATAAAGAGAGAGAGGCTAAAGAAAGTTAGTTAGTTTTTAGTCAGTAGTTTTAGTTTTTTTATTTAGTTTTAATTCAGTTTTCTAGTTTTAGTCTGGACTCCTTAGTTCAAGCTCCATTTAAATTTTCATTGTAATCTTGAATGCAAGTTATTTTCAGTTGTTAATCCCATTCTATTAAGTTTATTCAGTGTTTAAATTGTTTTATGCTCTTAAAATCTGTCTCACTTGAAGTCTAATTGGAAAAGTTGTTACAAGCTTGTAAAAGCTGATTTGATTCCTGAGTTTAAGTTTGCAGAACTGTTTTTTACAGTTTCATTGATTTGAAGTCAGAAATCTGCCTTGAAGGGAGTGTTTGGAATAAGCTTGAAAAGATCGGTCAAAGTGGTTTTTACCCACTTTGACCCATTTTGTCAAACTGAATTTGATTTTGTAAACTTAGTTTTATCAATTAGAAAAGCATTCTACAAGAGTTACAAGGTTAGAAGGTCATTTGGGTTCAAAAGAAAAGGAAAATTTATAAATCTGTCATCCACTTTTGCCAAGCAGTTTAGTCAAGAATCAAAAACTTGTTTTTACCTACTTTGACCACGGAAGTCAAACGTATTTTAAGTACCCAAGTCAATTGTTTTGAGTTAGAAAAGAGTTTTACAAGGATTCACAAGTTTTGAGTTTTAACTGGTTTCAAAGAAAAAAAAAAGAAAAAATGAGTTCTGTCAAGATTTCCTATAGCAATTTAGTTAAGTTTCTTTAGTGATAAAAATTTTTAAAATAAAAATCACAAGTTCACCAGCTTGTTTAACTTGGGTCAAAAGGAAAAATTTCAAAAAAATGGTTTACTAGGTCTCGCTAATGGGTTAAAGTGGGTGGGTTGGCGATTTTACATTACATGTGTTTGTTCATCCAATTCGAGATTATTTTCGACTTATTTATAAGTCGTAATCGCTTCTCATGAACCATACATAGGGGCAAATGATAGTTGGTCAGTGAGCTTGTGTTCCCGAAGCTCATGGGCTTGTTCACCGTAGCTTATTCGAATAAGCTCAAAGGTACCCTTTCACCCCTTTGTTACCACGCAACTAGCAGATTATTTTTTATGTGCTTATTAGAACTTAATGTTGTTCCCCGTTCACTATCGTTTAAAACAGTTTAAGTTTATAAAACAAGTTAAAAGTGAACTATGACTGAAATTAACATAAAGAAAACACACTAAGTAATTTTCAACATCATATTCTTATTAGAAATAAATCAACAAAGAATCGTTACCCAAGTACTTGCGAATAGTACTGGGATTGAAATGACAAAGTTGGGTGATTCCTCTCTAAGCTCAAAGCTAAGTCCGAGCACAACTCTTAGAGCTCACCGAGCTATCTCGGGAACTAAGTTGTATTTGGAGGAGAAAAAGATGGCTTGCGTGTATGTGTTTTACAATTCACAAGCTTAACCTTTTCACTCCATCTCTTATGCTATTTATACATGTATGATATTTGAATCTTTCCTAAGTGACAAACCGACATCATACAAAAGACAAAATATCGATGTATTTTGTCTCACATAAAGACTATTCTAGGTAAGAGACAAGACTACTTTCCTAAGTTTAGTGATGACACCGAGCCCGATCTTTTGCCATTGTGGAAAGTTGACTTTGTTTGATAAGGACTTCGCCTTATCGATTCAACCTTTCCCGCCTTGTCCCGCTCTTTCTTCGCCTTTACATCCTTCGCCTTCTACTTGGTTTGTCTTGATGTAAGAAGTTGGAGAGGAATCTTAGGGATTCGGTGAGTTATTGTCATCACCACCCAATCCATCATCTTCTTCGACTCGCCTTCACCCTTTAAGTTCCGCCTTCGAGTGGAGAGACTTCTTCTTTGCCTCATCGAGTATCACGAAGACGACTCACCGAGAGACTATGCACTCAAGGACTGTTTGTGTTAACGGAATAAATACTTGGGCTATTTTCTATTCAAATCCTAGATTAAGGGGTTTGGGTATTTACCGAACCCAACAGTCTCCCCTATTTGGATATACAAATAGCCTAAGTGGTTGATCGCTGTAAGTGAGCAAGAGGCTTCTTCTTACATCAATGTACTAATGAATACAATAAGGAACACCGAGTAAATGAATAAAACATACATCGCTTATTGATCGATTACATAGTTCCTATCACTAGTACAAAAGATAAAACAAAATGATGTCAATCCGGATGGATACCCAAGGCTTCAAGCTTTACTTTCTTGGTGATGAGTGTTTCCTGTCGGGATGGTCTCGATCTTAGTGTTCGGTCTTGTGATGTAACCCCGACGCTCTTTGGGGATTGGATCCGAGAGGCCACGGTGAATATAGTCGATCATTGCGGCTACTCCACTGATCAATGTCACTCCATCTTTGAAATGCGGGGTTCCGTAGACATCAATGTGGAATAGCCCTCTTCGTGCTCTTCAATCACTAGACAGTTCACAAAATTTACACCCTCAGCGGTTCTGTTGCATTCAAGGCCGTGTACTTTGATCTCGTGTTGAAATCAACTCTTTCCTTTGCCAATGGAAGCTTGTGGTTGAGATCCTTGAGGTGCGGTCAAGGCAAATTCTCAGTTGGGTTGGTGCTTCCTCACCTTTCATATCTTTTGCTAAGCATCTTCATCGGCTCCTTGACCACCTTGTTTTGCTTCTTTCCAATGATCGGACCAAGTTCATCAAGTTCGGTGATCCCAAAGTCACCGAATTTTAAGGGATCATGAACCTCAAAGTGTCTTTTGTCATCTCCTCTCAGAAACATTCATAGCCAATGGTTTGGTGTTGGGAATGATTTTGACATCGATGATTTTTTCAGAAGCCTTGGTGGTCATTGTCGATTATATTCTTTAATTCGCTTTGCTCGAGAGCTTGAGTTTTCTTTCTCTTTTCTTCATCCGAGCTCTCATTGCGCCCATTCGAGCGACCGAGCTTCCATGAACTTCATCTGCTGACCCTTTTGAGCTTGCTTGCATCTATTCCACATTTTCACCTTCTTCGGCAATCACTTTGGTCAATGCCTCCTTAGTCTTCTTTTCATCCTCGCCTTGTTTCAATTTCCTCTTCTTTAGCAAGGTGTTTGGTTAGCCGTTGAGGAGTGAAGAGGTATTCGTCACCGATTTTGTAGAAATCCTCTCGGTGCTCGATGAGTTGTCGTGATGCCTTTGCCCTTGTCCCGTCCCCGAGGAAGATGATGCAATAATGGGAGGTGGTGTTGTCATGATTGGTGTTAAGACCGGTGTTGTTGTTGTTGCTTGAGGTAGAAGTGATGAGATTGGTACCGCAGAGACTCGTGCCGATGATGATGATGTTTGAGCCGCCGAGACGGTGGTGTTTGCTCCCCTCGGTGTGAAGAGGAGTTTCTTCAAGAAGATTCTCCCCTCAACTGTTGCCGTAGCGTCGGTGAGGCAAGAGTTGGAGTAGGTCTTTGAGGGACCGACCACTTGACCTTTGAAGGCTGATAGATTTCGGTCATCATGGCCTTTATTTCAAGTATCTGCGAAGACCGGTGACCTTTGCATCTAAGTTCGCATGAGATAACCCAAGGCGGTCATTCATGGACCAAGATTCCAAGCCATAGAAGACAAGGCCCGAGTCAAGGTAGCTACCGAGTGTTCATGAGTCCATGGTGGTCTCAAGAGTCCGAATCGAAGTTTGAAGACCACGAACATTTGCGGACTTGAGCATCTCTATAAGGTCGGTGAGCTCGGATGAATTTTTGCATATGCCTCGGTGGCCTCCAAAGACTTTGGCATTGAGCTGGTCTTCTTTGACAACGTCCCCGATTTCATCAATCGTAACCCCAACTGTCTCAAGATTCTTGAGGAACTTAACCATGTGTTCATCCGGGTTGACAAGATGGTGGTACATAAGATCTCGTGCTCATGAACATTTTCGTTGAAGGTGAGCACATCGGATCTAAGGTCGGTAATGGCGGCAGCTTGCAGTGTTGATCCCAAAACTGCTCAAGAACCCCGTAAAATGCCTCCTTGAAGCCCTCTTGATCCACTTAACCGCTTGTCTTTCGGTGAGTGGAAGAACATTGTCAAACTTTTGAATTCGCCGAGCTGGAGGATGAGGTGAGTCATTGTCTTGATTTGAAAAGGTGACTCGATCTGCGCAAGGATCGGCCGAGGCTCTTGTTCGATTTGAACCTCGGCGTCCACTTCTTCTCCCGCCGATAAGATTTCTTCATCACTTTCAAGAAGGTCATCATCGATTCTAGCAACTCAAGAACCTC
>CM040244.1:109948978-110099556 GCA_022545495.1 Chrysanthemum lavandulifolium
GCGATATTTTGGGGTGTGACAGATTGGTATCGAGCCTTGGTTATAGAGAACTAGGTTGCATTTTAGTTCCTAGACTATAACCGCTCTCACGTCGATCCTTTCGCTTCCTATTGCCTTACTCACTTTTCGTGCGCATATGTTTTCTTGAGTATTCCTTCTAGAACCACCTCATTAGATAGCGTAGTTTCCTTGTACCAATAGGGGAGTCCCAAAATCTAGTTGGGTCATCAAAGATATGGAGCTCAAGAATGAGCACTTATCTAACTTGATCTCGTGATGCTTCTTGTTTGATGAGATGCGAGATCGAGCTAAATAAGTGTTACTATAAAGTCGGATAGATTTGATGATTTTGCCCGAGGATGGGAGTTCTCTTGAGGATACTTTGGGAACCGCCAATGACTAAACCTCATAGTGACTTTAGCACCCAACGGAATTTCCTATACACTAAGTGCGACTCTTCCTAGATACTTACCCTAAATCCCTCCTTCACCGCTTAGAATCGGATGATGGATCGCTACCTACTTAAGTAACACCAATCGCCGAGACATGTATGCTTGGTGGTATGCACACGTATGAAATGAAGCAATTATAATTATGGTGGCCAACATAATTATAAATGCGTCACAACTCACGCGGACATATGCGACTACGATACGTGAGATCGTGTGGACACCTTAGGAACCAATTTGTGGCGTGATATTATGTTTGAGGACGTTAAGTATAGACATTGGGAATTCAACGGTTCTTTCCTTGCGAGATAATGGCACCAAAGAGTAACACGCAGATCGGCCGAGGGTGCGGCACTGCGGGTGGAATGACGGTGGACGTGGAGGTAGAGGAGGCGGTAACGACATGGGTAACATCGACAACAACATCAAGGAAACCACGATATTGCCGCCATCATCGCTCAACAACTTCAAATCTTGCTTCCCACTATTGTCACACAAGTTGGAAATCATATGAATAACTCGAAACCACGGAACGGGAACAGTCTCATGACACCAACAATGTAGCCGGTAGTAACAACAACAACAACACCAACAACAACAACAATAGAATTGGATGTACATATAAGGAATTTTGGCATGCAAACCTGTGGAGTTTGATGGTATAGGAGGTGCTTTGGCGTATACTCGATGGGTAGAGAAGAAGAGGCGGTGATCGACATCAAGAATCGTGTCACACATCGGAGGGTGAAGTATGTTGCTTGTTATCGGAAAGGCATTGACATGGTGGAACACACAACTCTGTGCTAGAGGCGAGAGAGCGACCATAGGTATGACATGGGACGAATTTAAGGAGTTCTTGAAAGAGAGTACCGCCGGACAATGAAATGCAGAATTGAAGATGAATTTTATCACCACTCAATGATAGGGGTGGTCACGCAACCTACACCGACCGATTTCATGAGTTAGCCGACTAGTTCCTCATCTAGTTACCCCGAGTCCAAGAGAATCTCGAGGTACATATACGGTCTTGTCCCCAAACTGTGGAACCGTGAAAACAATCGAGCCGTCTACAATCCAAAGTGCGATCATCGAGGCGGGAACCCGGATGGCGAGATGGTTAGAAATGGTACGTTAAAGAGCGTTGATAAGAGGAAGGAAGCAAGTGGGTCGAATAAGCGAGATAGATGTGGTAGCAGACAACAAAAGGCGAGAGTTTTGTGGCAACTAGTCTTGAACAAAGAGAGTATGCGGGTACACATCCCAAATGTGCTAAATGTGCTTATCATCACCAAGACCAAGCCCCGCCGCTTATGTACTATATGCAATCACCGAATCATTTTCAAGCCGATGTAGAGAGCGTGCAAGACCAACAACGACGGTTAACACGGGCAACATGAGGAATAATCAAAAGACTTGCTTTGAATGTAACAGACCGAATCACTTCCGAATAATTGTCCTCGCTTGAATAAGCCGATACAAGCTCATCTAGCTATGGCAATTGAAGGAAACAACCGAACCACAGACTCAATATCGGTCCACCTCGAGGTCGAGCATTCTATATAGGGACCGAGGAAGCCCGCAATGCGAATCGCACGCTTTTTCCTAGACCGTTAAGTGATCCACCGTATTATTCGATTTAGTGAGTCTCATTAGATAAGAAACCTAGACGCGTAAGTTTTGACATAAACACTTGACCATACACTTGATTTCGCGAACCTTAGGGTAGAACCTTATGTATCATCGATTGAATCGCGAGGACGCGATTCTTCTATCAGGGGAAGAATGTCACAATTCTCAATTTCCGGTCATTCCTCATACTCCATATTCATCATCTCATAACGGTTCATTCATGATTTTTCATTTTACATTAAACGTATTTTCATATTAAATAAACGCTATCGCGTAAGTTATTAATTTGAACATTTAATCCGTTACTTTCAAAAATGATCCCGATATACTTTTATACTTATATTAAGTTTATAAAAATGATATTTTGAGTTTACCCAATGTTTTAAACTTATTTTGTATATAAATCGTTAAATTTATATTATTACGACGTTTTTCTTAAAAACTATACGATAATTATTATATCACTCAAATTTTACAAGGAATGTATTTTTATAATTTTTATAATATCATTATACTCTAATTTGATCTATTAAAAATTTCTTTTACCAAAAATCACTTTAAACACATTAATGTACACATTACCTTACAAGTTACATTTACCTACACAAATTACTTACATTTTATTTACAATATATATTCAAGTAATAAAAGAAAAAAAAAAAAACATGTGGGAAACATCTCCCCCCAAAAACCGGTTCTAGGGGGGGAGTATGTATTAATTGTGTTGTAACATTTTTCTTGCAAGCTTATATTCATACTCCAACTTTATTTTCACATTCATACATTTCATACCAACAAATAATTCAAGTCAAGCAAAGTCTCCCTTGGTTTTCTTCCTCTAGAACCGCCTCCATGGATGTTTAGAAGGGATCATCATTTTTTCAAGTTCAAGCATAAAACAATCTAGATAACACTCTTGTTTAGGTTTTGAAATAAAACCTAGGGTGTTTAGGTTTAATCCTTGGTTCTAATCACCTCATCATATCACTTGTAAGCATGTTTTTATCATTTTATGTTTCCTCTTCATTTCATATGTTCCTTTTCATTTTGGAGCTTATATGCATGTTATGTGATTTATACCATTTATTTCAAGATTTTAGAGTTATTATATACATATTAGTCATCCTATAATTATTCCCAAGTTATTCTTTGGTCTTGATGGTGATTAGGAACCCATGACACCCTAAGAAGGTGTATGGTAGGATTAGATTAGTTTTGGAGTTGATTTGAAGGGATTAGAATAGGTTTTGTCCGAGAAAAACTATTTTCGTAAACTATATTTTACGTTCTGTCCTTAAATCGAATTTCTGGAAAAACCTACTGTTGGTACGACATTTTGGCCTTGATATTTAGAAAATATACTTTAAAACGAATCCGTGGCCTTTTGAACGGATAAAAACGGAGTTATAACGAAGCCGTGGTGAATTTTTAAAGTTTGACGACGAAACGGACATTTTCAGAAAATTTCAGCTTGCTGTTTTTGTATATTTCGAGTCAAAAACGAGCCTTAAGCTTCACAAATTATTTCGACTTCTCAAAAATATATTAGTATACTTCGATACGAAGCTAAGGACATATTTTACGTAGAAAACGGATTTGAAACGACAAATATATGCACGTTTTTATAAAGTTGCCGTAACTATTATTTTCTGAAAATCCATATTACTTTTACGTTACAAGTATTTCACTAGCTGTAACGTCCATGTTTATGCGCTTTTAGCCATGATGTGAAACTTTTATAACGAAATGTCTTCTAGTAAAATCAAGTTCATCGGCCATATTTTTCAAAACAAAAGCCGTTTGTCAAGCGGAGTTATGGTAAATTATTTACTGACGCTCAAACATTGGTCGAAACTCATTTTACGCACACAATTAACCAAAACCACCATCTTTAGCCTTTAATATCTTTATGATCGAGACCTTTTGAACGAAAACTCCTGAACTGAAACTTCTAGATATCGATACAAACTTTCCAAAACCGTCGAGTTCGTTCTCTAACGATCGACGACACCGCTTTTACGACTACTTTTCCGAGCCCTTTTGTTGATTTCAAGAAAATTCGGCGACATTGTTTTGCGACGAAAATGGTAATTTCACCAAAATCATTATAAAACCATTGTAGGATGACATTTTGACGTAAAAACATGTAAGGTCATTTTGAAGGGTCAAGACGTCAAAAGAGTATTTTTCGTCGACGAGTGATATTTTCAAAACCCATGAATGGTATAAATAACATACTGAAATGCATGCATATCATAACACCATAACTCATTACATATCATAACTCAAGTCATAACATTCATTTTAGGTTGCGGATAGTTTCCGAGCCTCATTTTCGTGCACATCATTTTGTTAGCATATTAATCACACCAGGTGAGTTCATACCCCACTTTTACTCGTTTAAATTCTTATAAACTATTTGGGGCGAGATACATGATTATTTGTCAAAACATTTAAACTCTATTGCTAAACAATATTACTTATACTTTAGACACAGTGCGTGTTGCGACTAGACTTAAACAAACATCCCAATATTTATATGTTGGAAGGCCATTAATTTGGATACGATTTCAACGTGAGTCGTTGGAGGAACATCCCAAGATTCATATGTTGGAAGGCCATTTTATGGATACATCCCAACGTGAGTTGAGGAACATCCCAACACGAGTTGTTGGAAGACCCTTGTGGTGACATTTATACTTTTAACTACTTTAATGCGTATATTCATGATTGTCATTCTATTTTAGGCAATGGGTTGTGAACACACAGTTGCAAGTTTTGTATGGGCGGAACTTGGGCCGAGTGGATTTACAATGCCTTTGTTTGTGAACATTTCTCAAAGTATTTTAGATCGTGCAATTACAAACTTATGAACTCACCAACCATTGTGTTGACACTTTTAGCATGTTTATCTCGGTCTTAAGATGATAGCACCTCGTGGAGCTTTTGGGTCGCATGGCATACATTGAAGTCTTGTGCTTTTAACAATTACCATTCGACATGTTTTGTAAACTTTTATGTATTATCAAACCTTGTGATTTCTTGTGGTGTAAGCTTTAACTTATTTATCGAATGGTAAACTTTTCAAACGTCTCATTATAGAGGTCGTTTTACGTATCCATACTTTGTGCTATGACGTTATACCCCAATGACACAATCGTTCCGCTGCGATATTTTGGGGGTGTGACAGATGGCCTAGGGGGTAAGTCCTCTAAGTTGTAGGAATGTGGAGATGATTGTGAGGTGGTAAATGATATGGCTCTAGGCACCAATGATGTTTGTTGGGTTGAGAATGGTATGTTTGGTTTAGTAGGAATTGTGGAGTTTGGTGATGATATTTTTATAGGAACAATCCTCTTGGATTGGTTTGATTGGTTGAGTTTGTGGAGGAGAAATCCTAGCATTAGTGGATTTAACCGGAGATGATTCGTTGAGGAAATTTCGTGTACAACACGAGCAAGTTTCTTGGGTAGTTCTTGGGTGGATGAGTTAGCACTAGGGGCTTTCCTCATGATGAAATGACTAAGGAAAAGGTTTCTAAATGTTGAGAATTATGTTGTGGTTGATGACTAAGGGATTCTAGCAAGATGACTTATAAAGGGAAGGATTTGGTAAGTGCATTCAAGACTTAAGCCATTAAGATCCTTTGGAATGTGATGATTAGCATGCAAAAGAGTCAACTTCAGAGTTGTACTGATCTAGGGACTTAATTAAGGTGGGGTGGAGTGTTCAAGTTAGCAAGGTGAACTTGAAATGATTGTTTAAGCTAGACTTGACATGTATCTGTCACCCGGATCCCACGGTTCCCTCCAATGAGGGATCCGTCTAGGCTAATCCTAGGGATCAGGCTCTCAGCAGCTAAGAAAGGATAAAAATGATGTTTGTAAGGTCTAAAGCCTATACCTCCTTGAGTGTTTCAGTCATCCTAAGTGTCTTAAATGAAAGAGTACTTAAATGATCAAGGGCAATGAGTGATGTAGCTAATGATTGTCTTTTATGTAAGGAAAATTGATCACCAATGGGTGTTTAAGGATGACACTAGGAATATTGATGGTGTCAAGTCATATTAAATGATCCTAGAGATCAGATGTACACTTGAGATAAAATTTGAAAAATCCTTAAAAATTACAAAAATTGAAAACCTAGTTTTTGACCCATTTTGAGGTAAGGATGACTAAAATCAATTTTCTAAAATTGATAAAAACACCACACTAAGTGTTTTGAGATGTGGGGAACAATGTGTGAGTATTGGAGCGGAAATATGGTGAGTTTTGATGAGTTGATAAATCAAAAACACTTTGAATTTGATCCTAAGTTAGCTATGGGTGAGTGTGGAGCATTCTAATCTTGAAGAAGACTTATGTGGTTCTAAGGCCTTATGTTTAGCTAGTGTGAAGTGATCTAGTGAGCTGTTTTGATTTGTGGGATTCTGCATTGCTCATCTGTTATCACAGATCCCACGGTTCCCTCAAAGGAGGGATCCGTCTAGTACAATCTTAGGGATCCGGCAACTGCAGATCAGAAACATCACAGAAAGAAATGCAGATTTTGCACCATACAATGTACACTAATTTCTATTAAACTCTACTCCAAAGAACAGCAACACAAGCATGATAGCACATAAATTATATCATAGATAAGAGTATTAATGACAATATCCAAAACAACACAAACTAGTGTTCAAAAACATAAGCATTCATACATAAACCAAATGTCTAAAAACAAGCATAATCCTAATGTCTCTTCGTCAATCTTTTCTTTTCCTCTTTCCTGACTTCATGACATAGTTAGCTAGGTTTTGGAACATACCCTTTATTTGTTTGAATTCCGCGGTCTCGTTTGGAAGAGTTGGAAGTTGTTGATAGTAGGAAATGGGGTCCAAGTCGACGTTGGCTTCGGGGTTGACATTTACTTCTTCTTCATCCGAGGAGTCCGGGAAAGCCTTAGGTTTTCTTCCATTGACCATGAACCGTTTGGAGGGTTGTTTGGTAAGAGGTACCATGACGTGATCGGAGAGGAAATGATCATCGTTGATAGGAGATGGTTGCAATGCACTAACATACTTACGAAGTAGTGTTAGGAGCATACCATACAGAAGTACCATGTTGCCAACTTTGAATACCCCGACCATTCTCTTCACCATGTAACAGGCGAGATTAAATGGCTTTTGGTGAATAAGGCAATAAATCATTTGCACGAGACATGCATTTGGATGGTCTTTGTTACCGACCAAGCTAATGACATTTTCCCTAAGAATTTATCCCCATTTTCTAAAAATGGGGTGCATTTTGAAGAGTTTCATTTGAAAGGGATCACGGTGAATGAGCTCTTTGTTTCGGTTGAAACAGGATTGGTCGGCTCTAACTTTGAAAATAGTGTCTCGAACGGTTGCGGGTTCATCAAGAGGAGTATGGTATATTGGTTTGGAATCAAGAGCAAAAGATTGAGTGGATATTGCCCAATCTTGAGAGTACATACAAATTCCTTCACAAGGAATGCGAAGGATTTGAGCAAATGTGTGGAGCGGTAGAGTGAAGTTTCGTTTATTGATGATAAAGGCGATTGAAATGCTATCATCGGTGTTTCGAATGATCCTGACACTTTTGTAGAATTCAAAGATGAAAACCGGACAAATTTGTTCATCAATATCAAGAAGACAATCAAAGTTGATTGCCGAGAAGACTTGACGAATGTCGGTATTTTCAAGGAAACATTCCTTGACCACACGAACTTCGTGGATAAGCCATTTTTCAAGTTTTTGAAGACTTTGCGATCAGTTTTTGACAAACCCTCTTTTCAATAGTATTGGGTGAGGTAATGGGCGGTATCATGGTGGTCTTGTTGTGTGGCTTTAGGCATGGTTGGTCCTAGAAAAACAAATATTCCAATTAGGCAAAATTTGTTGAGATGGGTTTATGGTTTTGATTTGTACTAACAATGTTGTAAGCACAATGTAATCTTAGTTATGTGAAAACCCTTTCTAGTGATCAATTTTGAAAAACCTAATTTTATCAATTGATTAAGAAAAATTGAGAAACCATAAACCCTAGGATGAAGATGATGAAAATTAGAATATGTTAGTGTAATTACTTACAATAATGTTCTAGAGATGGATGCTTGAGGATATGGAGTCCTATGGAGATGAAAATAGCTCTTGGGTCGTTTTTGTGTTTTGTGAGGAGATGGAAAATGAGCAGAATTGATTTTGAAAGGCGTATAGCTGGTTTCTGTCACACGGTTCCCCCGGATCCCTTGTATTAGGGATCCGGCTAGTACAACTAGAGGGATCCGTCTACTGTAGACAGAAAAAGGGTGTTTGACATTATTTTTGTAATAAGTTATAAACTAGCTTATGGAACAAAAATAGTTTTGAGGTTTCTAATTGAAAAGATGTTTGGTCAAATGGATTTGATAGTTTAATTATCAAGGATCCATTTGTGACGACGACGTTAGTTTGACGATATCAAGAGGAATACTATTCCCGATGATGAGTAAGTCGGGAAAGTGGCGAAAAGAGACTTTTGAGAGGCTAGCAATTATTAACGTCTAAGATAAAAGATGGTATCAACATATTCATGCAGATGTAAACTAGCTAATTAAAAGTGAACATACCTTTATGCTCTTGGTATGGTTTAAGGAGACCATAAGACCAAAAATACTTCATGATGTTTTAAAGTAATCAGTTGTACTTAGAATAAGTAGATTGCGACTACTTTTAGGTTCTTCCTTGAAAGTTGACTTCATTATTCTTTGAAATAAATGAAGACTTTGGAGAGATCCTAGCATGAAGATTTCTTGAAAAGAAAATGTTAGAATAATCTATCAATATCCAACATAACAAAAATTTGTTTTAAAAGATTTCCTTCTTTGTAGTTTTCAAACATACATGAATCATATCAAGTTTTTAAAGTACAACATACTCTAAGAACTTGGTAACGAAGCTCTGATACAAATTGTGGAAAAGTAGAAGGGGGGTTGAATAGTTTTACCAATTAAAACTTCGTTTTAAAATATTTAGATCGACTTATGTCAATCTATTTGGATGTGTATGTTGGACATTGATAGATAGATATATAAATGTGTAATGAAAGATAAAGAGTAAGAAGCACATAACCACGACACGAGTATTTATAGTGGTTCGGCTACAAAGACACCTTCCTTGCCCTACTCCACTCCTCGAGTCACCTACTCGAGAGTTCGTAATCACTACACGACACCAACTCCTTATGGCGGAGAAGCCTTCACAACATCGCCTACTCTTTTTCCGGTACTAGGCTAACCACCGGGTTCTTTCACAAGGTAGAACCACACCTATCACAACGTCGCCTACCCTTTATCCGGTACTAGGCTAAGTACCGAGTTCCATTACGATGGAGGAACTACTACCCAACACTACACAACACCTAACCCCAAAGGAGATCAATCTCCTTATTACAACACCATCAAGGATATCAATATCCTTGGATGCAACCTATCTCTATTTGTATATCGATGCACCTCATCGAGTATACAACCTTGAAATTCTTCACTAACGTCACTTGACTTGACTTCTAGGAATCTTTCACTAATGCCCTTGACACGGACGCTTGGCACCTTTCACTAATGCCTTCGTCTTGACTCCTTTAGCATTCTTCACTAATGCTTTTGACATGGACGTTAAGCACCTTTCACTAATTCTTTCTTCTTGACTCTTTTGGCATTCTTCACTAATGGCTTGGACACAACACTTCTATGGAGGAAGAAAGAAGTATCAACAAGAGAACCTCAGTAGTCTTGATGATGACGAAGCATGGCAAATCATGGACTTGAGCTTGCTCGACTTCAAGAAGTGGTGATCTCGCCTTTAAGAGGAACCTAGAGAATCACACAAAAACAAAAGACAAACTACATAGAAAGATCCTTAGGATATGTGGTTAGAAGGTTACAATACTTGGGGAAAGTATGTGTGGGAGTGGAAACCCAAAAGGAAGAAATGGCTCACTATTTATAGAGGAAAAACAGCTACTGTTCCACGGATCCCACGGATCCCTCACTTAAGGGATCCGTCCAGTGTAATACTAGGGATCCGTGGGACGCTCCCTTTTTCCCATGGGTTTTGGGTCATGGGTCATGGGTTATGGATCATGGGTATCCAAGTAGATACAATGTATCTACAAGATGGGTCATGGGTTAAAACCATGGGTCATGGATAATATCCATATATGACTTAAGCATGATGTCATGCAATGGGTTATGGGTCATGCTCCATGGGTATGGGTTATGGACTTTGGGTTATACCCAACTACATTCAATGTATTTGGTCAATGGGTCAAATACTTAAGTTTCTACCCATTATAATACATACTAGTTATGTATATATTTACCCAATATGTAAACACTAGTTGTTGTACATATGTACTACAAAATCATAAAATCACTTATAATTGTTTTATTGTTTTATGTGAAAACGTAAGTGTGTTAGAAAACTATTGGCTCAAACCATTTACGTATTTTATTTGTTTCGTTAAAATGATTTTACGTTTGTTATCGACAAAACATTTGAAGATCGTAAAAATATAAATAAACGTTTTTATGGCTTATTTGTATTAACAAATACTATTATTACTTCATTACAAGCACTTGATGAGTCTTTTTCTAGTCGTAATCATATCAGGAGATTTCTAATGGCGCTTCCATCAAAGTGGAGATCGAAAGTGACGGCCATCGAAGAATCTAAAGACTTGTCAATCCTCACTCTCGATGAACTCATAGGCAACCTACAAGTCTATGAGCTCGTTCTCGCTAAAGACTCAGAGGTCTCAAAGGAAAACAAAGAGAAGCATAAATATCTTGCTTTAAAGGCCAAGAAAGTCTCAAGTGATGAAGAAACATCATCTTCGGAAAGTGATGACGAAGAGTATGCAATGGCGGTACACGACTTCAAGAAGTTTTTCAAAGAAAATGAAGATATGTCAAGCAACCTTATGACGACAAGAAAGGGTTGCGGAAAAGCAAAGACGGCAAGAAAGTGAAGGATGAACGTAAGTGTTTCAAATGCGGGGATCCTAATCACTTCATTAGTGAGTGTCCCAAACGTGACGAACAAAAGGCATTCGTGAGTGGCTCGTGGGGAATGAGTGAGGAGGAGAAGGAAGAAATTTGTCTCATGGCAAAAGACTCCAACGAGGTTGACTTAGATTTGGACGAATGGATCAAGGATAGCGGGTACACAAGGCATATGACCGGTAATAAAGAATTGTTCTCCACATACGAATCCTTCAATGGAGGAAATGTGGTGTTCGGAAATAGCAAGAGCAAAATCATTGGTAAAGGTACAATTTCTCACAAATCCTTAACCATTAACGATGTATGTCACGTAGAAAACCTAAACTTTAATCTACTAGTGTAGGTCAAATATGTGATAAAAAGTGCAACGTACTTTTTAGCACTCAATACATACACATACGTTACAACTGAAAATTTAAGGGTCTTTATGTCTGGAAATTAAATATATTTTTCAAATTAGTCAATAAGGTTAGATTTTCTGAATTTCATTTAAGTGTCTTAAAAGCCCAATCCATAACAGATATTTTCCATTAAACATGTTTTACAGAAGAAAAAAAACGCCTTAATCATAAACACCTTTTAATTCATGTTTTTAAACTATACTCTAACCTACGGATATAAATACCCACAAACATTCTAACCCACCTTCGACTACAACAACAAACAAAATCCCAACCAACAAACATACAACCTCAGTCCTAAAAGACCTCGGTCAACAACACAACCACAAGCAAAATACTCACTGTCTCACTCCCCATCTCACGAGATCAACATATTCACAAACCAAAAACATAAACAAAATAGATCTTTTCAAAGATCTTAAAGCCTAAATCCAAAAAGAAATAACAATGTTTTTTTTGGTGTTCTGAGTTCGAGTAACGGGTTTAACAGTGTGGTTTGCATTTAAAATTAGTTTTTACAAGAAATAAAGGGATTCTAGTTTGTTTTATACTGCTCCCACGAGCGACTTCACTGGGCCGAGCAAACTCACGCGTGGCAAAGAATAGAAATGGAGACAAACGGTGACCTGCTCACCGAATATGAGAGTGTGCAAAATTGAGGCCCCCTTCAACTATTCGTTGCAATGTATGTGAAAAAAATAGCTCTACTATCATTTTATTACATAGTTTTTTATTTTTGTTTATAATTAAAGGACTTGTGTTTGGTGGCTGGGGTGGGTATGATGATTGTAATTTTTATTTGATTTGTGTGATATGAAGATGGAGGATGCGATTTGGTTGAGAGAAAAGTGTAGACTGGAAGAGTTTTGTGAAAACGTTTGATGTGGAATAAATCAGGGCTACTCGTGAGAGTAATTAGGGAACTATTTAACATTTTTTAGGTTGTGGTGTCGGGCTAGGATTTGCTACTTGGTCAATGCATATAGATTTCTACTTTCAAGTAATTTTGTTTGGGCTTTTATTGTCTATCTGAAAATTTATTAAGCTGAAATGTTTTTATCCAAAAATTTGTGAATGTATGTTTACGTTTTATATTTAGTACGTTTACGTTTTTAATTATCTATCTAACGTTTTATTAATTTAATGAATAAAAGTTTTTGGATATAATATATTCAAATTTTTAAATATAAATGACGTGTTACGTTTAAAGAATTTATTTCGTCGTTTTGAATCTTTTTTGAGCGATTCATAAAACATGAGCCCGTTTAAGCTCGTGCCGTTAGGGCACGAGTCCGTTTGAACCGTAGCCCGCTCCGCCCGCCCGCCCGCCCGTTTTTCCACCTTTAAATTCACCAAAAGAATTAATCGATGAAATCACAACAAAAACCATACCTAACAAATTCGACTTGTCAAAATAGTGATTTGCAATAATTGTTGTGAAGAGAAAATCTGTCGAGGATGAGACACCTATTGAAGATTTCAAACCAATGCAAAGAGCCAATGCATTTCTTTTGGATCCAATGATCCCGTTTATGGCGTTATATATCTTGCTGATGTAGACGAGGAGGACGAGGTTGAGTCTGCGTCTATTGGGTATAATGATGTTACATGTGACGAGTTATCCAAAGCCATAATAATCCCACACTTGCCCAAGATCCTCGAAAGAAAGAGATTCGATGAAGAAACCGAGAAACAAAAACGACGAAAACAATGGTTTCGGGCTTTCGGCTAAATGTCTTTTGTGGAACGCATATTTGATCTCATGGATAGATCACTTCTCTAAATAGTTAAAACAATCGTTCATCACCAACAGTAGCTTGTAGCCAGGGTTTACGTGTTTCATATGAACAAGATATGTTAATGATTATATTTTACTGTTATTAGTTGTTGATAACATAACAACAACTACTGCACAAGCTCCTATTGCCAAACACTCCATTCAGAGTATACAAAGATGCAGTCTACACAAGATGATGATTATGTTGAACAAGAGCATGAAGGAATGCAGCATAATGTAACAAGCTTAGATACTTAGACAGTTAGTTAGTAGATAATTGTACACTCTAGTCTTGTTGTATTTATACAACTTTGATGGTCATAGCAATGTAACAATTTCACATTTGTAAATTCCACATCTTAATACAACACAATAATTCTCTCTCATTTCTCATCATGGTATCAGAGCACTCACCACCACTAACTGTGGTGAGCAACTGATTCCGGCAACCATAACAAACTTTTTCGGCCAAAACAAAGCCTAACAGAATTTCCCGCCAAAATATTTCAACAAACAACCACCATTCTTCACTCACAATAACCACTTCTGCCATCAAACAACCACTTATACCATCACAAACCACCATAATTTTCACAGAATTCATCAAATTCATCACAAGAATTCATCATTTCACAATCAAACTCATCACAAATCAGTTACAATAACAGAATCAGTTACATCCACCATTACTAAAGCTTCACACATCAAATCCACAATCTTGAACAACTATGAGTCCTCCAGTTACAACAACAGATTCTGATTCATCATCATCATCATCGGATGATGACATCACATCACCACTTCATCCACTTTACTTCCATCCAAATGATCACCCGGCATGATTCTTATCTCAAGAAAACTCACTGGTTCAGAAAACTATGGCACCGAAAAGATCCATATTAATTGCTCTCAGTGCAAAGAACAAAGTCAAACTAATCAATGGGGATTATGAGGAACCACCACTCACATCACATCTCAGATCACATTGGGAAAGAGAAAATGATATGCTAATATCTTGGATCTTGAACACTGTCTCAGAACAAATTGGTAACAATCTCACTTTTATCAGTTCTGCATCAGCTTTATGGAATGAATTGTTTGATCACTATAGTCAGTTAGATGGTCATAGAATCTACCAGCTTGCAAATGAAATTTTAGAACTTAAGCAGGCAAATTGTAGTATAGAAGTTTACTATCATAAGCTCAAAAGACTTTGGGATGAACTTGATGCAATTGAGGCACCCTATGCTTGTACTTGCAAATGTGTTTGTGAAAATGGGAAGGAAAATGGTGAAAGAGAACAAAGGAAGAGGCTCATTCAATTTTTGATGGGATTAGATGATTGCTATACTAACATCAGAGGTCAAATTCTGTTGTTACAACCACTACCACTTGTATCAAAGGCTTACAGTATGTTGAGACAGGAAGAAAAGCAAAGGATAACTCCCAAACAAGCCCAAACCATTCCCATTGCATTAAACACTTACAGAGGTCCCCACTCACACATCCAGTCATCTCAGGGGCTCCACAAGTACACAAACTCATTTCTGAAACAATCCATCTCCAAATACCAACAATCCAACTGATAGGAGGAACAACTTTAGGAAAGGGATTTTCTGTGCCTAAGGCAAAAAGGAAGGACATCCAAAGGAGGAATGCTACAAGTTACTTGGTTATCCACCTGGTCATCCTCTGCACAACAAGTATCTCACACCTTCTCAAAGGGGTACTCTAGGAAAGGGCAACATTAGGAGCATCAACATGCTTGCAAGTGAATCACTACCTCCAATGGAATGTCCTACATCTTCTGAAAGCCCACTGGATCAAGCTTTCACTTCCACTTCAACAGATGAATTTGTCAATGCCAGGATGGATCAATTACAGAACCAACTGAATCAAGTGCTCCTCATGACGCAGAACAACTTCTCTGGCACTTCTGACACCTCTACAACACCCCATGTGGCAGGTATCCTATCATTCACACAAACTACTAAGATTCCTACTAAGCTTATTGGTATGCATTCATTCAGATCTATTGCAAATATTCACTCATTCATTGCTTCACATGTCACTCACACAACACTTCACATATGGATCATTTATAGTGGAGCAACAGATCACATCTGCATTTCCTTATCACTCATGCATAACATCATCAAACTCAAAACCTCAATACTTGTATCCTTACCCAATGGCCAAACAACTAAGGTGTATATGGTTGGATCAATCAAACTTAGCCCTTCACTTACACTCCACAATGTCCTGTACACACCCACCTTGACATATAACCTCATCTCCATAAGCAGACTACTTCACAAAACACTATTTTCTGTCACATTTACTCATGACAAGTTTATTTTCCAGGGCCATGATGGGAGCAATACCTATGGTACCCTTCATGGTGGACTCTACTTGCTTCATACAGCATCACCCTCAACTACTGCACAACCCATCATTCTGTCCAGCTCAAGCACTTCACATCTGTGGCATGCTAGACTTGGTCACACACCAATCTCAACAATCAAGAAAATTCAAAATCTTTCATTTCCTGTACCTTGTAATTCAGATCACCATTGTAAAAATTTCCATTAGCTAAACAACATGTATTACCTTTTTCTCTCAGTGTATCTCATGCAAAAGCAAAATTTGATCTAATTCATATGGATGTTTGGGGTCCTTACAAACATTGTACCATAAATAAATGTTCTTACTTCCTTACAATTGTTGATGACTACTCAAGAGCCACTTGGACATACCTTTTACCAAACAAACATCATGTTCTTTCAACTTTCAAAGTGTTTCATCAATCAGTGCTCACTCAATTTCAAACCAAAATCAAAGTCATTAGGAGTGACAATGGCACATAATTTATAAACACTTCATTCACAGATTACACTCAATCACATGGAATCATTCATCAAACATCATGTCCCTATACCCCACAACAAAACTCAAAGGTTGAAAGAAAACATAGACACCTCTTGGAAATGGCAAGATCAATACAATTTCAAGCAAACTTTCCTAAACATTTTTGGGGCAACAGTCTTCTAGCATCCACATATCTCATAAACAGAATCTCATCCAAAGTTTTACAAGAAAAAGTCCATACCAACTTCTACATGACAAACCGCCAACACTTGATCACTTGAGAGTCATTGGTTGCCTTGCACATGCTTATCATCACACAAATGACAAACTCAACCCAAGATCCACTCCAACTGTCTTAGTTGGCTACCCACACAACTCTTTATGATCTTCAGACACACAAAACAATCACCAACAGAAATGTACTATTTGATGAGAACATCTTCCCATTTCACACTACACCCACACCTTCTACCCCTACTCTAACACCCTCAACAGGATCCACAAACATCATTCATACCCTACTCAACATACCACTACCCACAAACTCATCTACTTCTCCACATCCTCTGCACTCACCATCTCCCACCTCTTCTCACACCACACCCTTAACCACTCACACCCCCTCAAGCATCTCACCAACACCTCTCATTACCCAACCTGCAACACCAATTCCTTCACCATTACCCACTGATCCAATCATACCTACACCACAGTCCACACCATCCACTTCTGATGCCACTCCACCACCTATCTCAGTACCAACACCACCTCCTCCCATACAACACCCAACTAGAGTCTCCACTAGAACCAAGCATCTACCACCCAAACTTAAGGATTATCAGTGCCACTTACCCAAATCTCACATACTTAATCTTACCAGACCCAAATATCATCACACCAAATACCTGAACTACTCAAATCTCTGTCCCAAATCACTACACTTTATCAACTCCATTGACACACTCACTGAACCAACCACATTTCACCAAGCATCCAAAAATCCAAAATGGATTGAAGCAATGAATAAGGAAATATTTGCATTAGAGAAGAGTAATACATGAGAGCTCACATTACTGCCACAAGGCAAATCACCAATTGGGAGCAAATAGGTCTACAAGATCAAACATAATGTTGATGGCAGTGTAGAGAGATACAAAGCAAGACTTGTGGCTAAAGGCTACCATCAGAAGGAAGGGGTAGACTACCATGAGACATTTGCACCAGTTGCCAAAATGGTCACAGTAGCAGTGGCAGTGCACCACAACTGGATTATAGAGCAACTAGATGTGAACAATGCTTTCCTCCATGGTGATTTACATGAGGAAGTCTATATGCAACTCCCACAAGGCTACAACAACACTCTACCTCCCAACACAGTCTGCAAGCTCAAGAAATCTCTCTATGGACTTAAACAAGCCAACAGGCAATGGTTTGAGAAGCTTACAACCTTCCTAATTTCCATTGGCTTCAAGCAGAGCTATGTTGATACTTCCCTGTTCACATCCAACCAAAATGGCAACTTTACATCACTCTTGGTCTATGTGGATGACATACTCATAGCTGGCAACAATCAATTTGTCATCCAAGGAATCAAAAGCAATTTACATGAAAAGTTCAGCATCAAAGATTTGGGTCCTTTACACTATTATTTGGGTATTGAGTTTCTCAGAAATGATAAAGGTCTGGCCATGACACAGAGAAAATTTGCTCTTGATCTCATTACTCATGTTGGTCTATTGGACACTAAACCTTCAGCAACACCATTGGATCCTATTGTCAAACTTACCATGGATACATGTGACCCTCTCCCAGATCCTACACCCTATAGAACACTGGTTGGCAAGCTTCTTTACCTTACAATCACAAGACCTGATTTAGCTTTTGCTGCTCAAACACTCAGTCAATTCCTTCAACACCCAAAGGACTCTCATATGAAAGCACTGATCAAGGTACTCAGATATGTCAAGCTCTCCCCAGCTCAAGGACTCTTCTTTCCTACACACAACACCCTCAATCTACTTACTTATTGTGATAGTGACTGAGCCAGTTGTCCCTTCTCAAGGAGATCAGTCACTGGCTTTGGTATCTTTCTTGGTTCTTGCCTCATTTCTTGGCAATCAAAGAAAAAACTTGTGGTTTCTAGGTCCTCAACAGAGGCAGAATACAGAGCACTTGCAGATAGCACTTGTGAGGTCACTTGGCTACATTGCTTACTTAAAGAGTTTCAAGTTTCAATCCAAACTCCTACCCTCATGATATGTGACAATATTTCCTCTATAGCCCTTGCATCCAACCCAATTCATCATGCCAGGACCAAGCATATTGAGATAGACTGTCATTTTGTTAGAGACAAGATAAAAGCTGGTCAAATTCTTCCTACTTACATCTCTACTAAAGATCAAGTTGCAGACATCTTGACAAAAGGAGTGAGCAGACCACTACATTATAATTGCTTATCCAAGTTGGGAATGTGTAATCCTTACACATTGCCAACTTGCGAGGGGGATGATAACATAACAACAACTACTGCACAAGCTCCTATTGCCAAACACTCCATTCAGAGTATACAAAGATGCAGTCTACACAAGATGATGATTATGTTGAACAAGAGCATGAAGGAATGCAACATAATGTAACAAGCTTAGATACTTAGACAATTAGTTAGTAGATAATTGTACACTCTAGTCTTGTAGTATTTATACCACTTTGATGGTCATAGCAATGTAACAATTTCACATTTGTAAATTCCACATCTTAATACAACACAATAATTCTCTCTCTCATTTCTCATCAGTTGTTGAATGTGTTTCATATTAACAAGTGAATACAATATCTTATTTTGTTATGCGTGTGTTTCATATTCGTATGTTACATTCATCTTCTAACCTAAGTCATAGATTTTGTATTACCTCTGGCACAGATAACTAGTCGTATTCTCTTCGTTTATTGTACAGATTAACAATCACATGGATTGCTTTATTTATCTGCATTCTCACTTTCAACCTTATTAACGCGTGCTTCTTGTCAACGTTCACTGTTTGACAGATTCTTGTGGCACTGCATGTTAGATTTTTGTACCATTTATTTGACTACTAAATTTAAAATATACAAGAACTGGAAACTTTTTGCTCCTGTACGTTAGATTATGCGAAATTGAGTTATTTTCACAGGTTTTGGGGTTTGTCTTGTTTGGGGTGCTCCATTCACTTGAAGTCTTGAATGGGTCACTTGAAGGCTCTTTACAGGAGCTTGATTTTCACTTCAACAATTAGCCGTGTTCAACTTTGGCTGATAGCTCACTTTCACATGCAAACCCCTATCTTCACCAAAAGTTCCAAATCGGCTGGGACCCTAAACGGAACACTAACAGAACTCCGACCCTTTGCGCCCTTTTGGGTGCCACCTTTCACATGTAAACCTATGTTAGACCAACTCTTTCGTACATTTCCAAAATATCCTACTTCAACGTGCAACAAACACACTTTAGCAACTCGGATCATTAACATCCATCACATTTATTTCATTTAACATGAATGCAAAATAGCTAGAAGAAAGAAACAAAACAAATTAAACATGACATAATTTTGCTCAGAAGTGTTTTCTAACACATGATATTCTACTTAATACTGTATCTTCTACAACCATATTTAACACTCATAAATGAAAAGAAATAACAAAACTATTCTCTATTTGACAAAGGGCCAAGTCAACCAGGTCCAAGCCATTGATAGGAGCCCTTTTGCCAGGTCTACGTGAAAATCATTAAAAGTTACTTCTATTAAACTTGACTTATCAGCAACATGCATTCGTGATTTAGAGACCCATAACGAGGCCCAAACTTACTAATTTGAACCTTCAGTAGTCATGACTCGCCCTGAGCAAGTGCATGTTCTTCTCAGTTCAAATGCATACTGACTTCTGCTTTTTTGTTCCACCATGCGGAAAACTGTGCCGCCTCAGGGGACTGGAATGTTCCACCTTCATATTAGGTCACCATTGAAACTAAAAGATTCTATACCATGTCTACCCACTAGAAGAAAGAATGACATGAAACAAAGGAAAATGAATATGAGGTACAACATGTGTCACATGAAGTCAGAATCAGAGTTGTGCTTGATATCGCTACGCTGAGGTACATTGTATAAAATGAGACCCAAAACAAGGATCACACTTCCAAATAGGAAGTAAGAGCTCAAAGTTACGCCTTCGGGGAGGAATGGCAACGGAAGGGATAGAATGTATATAGTAGTAGGAACTGAAAACAAAATAAGTAATTCCGTCAGTATATAGGTTACAGGCATATATGCAGTTTCAGATCGATACCAATCTTGCACACAATATCAATGCAGAGTATAAAAGAACCTGAACATAGTTTAATGACTGGCTACGTATGGAGTAAGATATCAAAACGACAGAATTTTTGGATATTTATATGACTTTTGATTGCAAACAATAAGAATGCAAACACACAGACAGAAACACGTGTCTCATGTGTGTGAAAGAGATGGAGAAAGAGAACCTGATAGCACAACTGCAAGCGAAGAAACTACAGCAGAAGATATTTTGACTAGGTTGAGAATCGATATGTTGAAGGCGATATTGTTGACTATGTAAAGTAATGGTAAGAGTGGTGATCCATCACAACCTACAGCAGTAAAAAGCTGATAAGAACATCTATATCAAAGCGAAAAATCATACGTTGATGGCATAATGATCAAGCCATATATTCCATCATTGATAGCATAATGACCATACGGATTTTACATATCTGCATTTGCTTATTAGAGATTGGTCAGCACTTATTACGTCCAAAAATTCAGGATAGTACCTGAACTGGCCCCGACATTGAAAAAGCAGCCCGCACCACTCTTTATGTAAGAAGGAAGCTCGTGAAATGGTATGCCTTTCAGATTTGATAACACAGGAAGAAAGAGAAGCACGAAAAGAGCCTACAAGTTATGATATAGTTTTGTCAGCAAAAAATGAATCCATCTGTTCCCTATCAATGCACAACTTAAGTAAACTGATGGATGATCAACTGTAAGTCTGTAACTGTAACTAAAATCGGGTTACTAAAGTTTTTCATAGGCTTCTTTTTGCAAAACAGATCATGCTTTCTAGAAAAGACACTACACTTGACTGGCAAAAATGAATGATTTTGGACAAAGCTCTAATTATTGTTTCTCCTTTTCCAAATATAATTTTGACAAATCACAATATGTCCACAACAGTTCATTTGCCCGAACCCTAGAGTGGGTTTTGGCTTCTCCACCAAGAACTATTGTCAGTTTGTATCTGAAAGTGAAAAAGTGTATCAGTTTGCTATAGTGATTGCCTAATCCGTCCAAAATTTACCTGTTTTGACCAAACCATTTTAATGCTTATCTGATCCGTCTGTCTTGCCAACTATGCTAATGTGATTGCCTTATAAGGTATTTAAGAAGTACCTGGAACGCAGAACCAAATGAATTGACAACAAATATGTCGAGAAACTTTCCCTGTACAAGTCAGATTAAAACAAAAATTGACGGTGAGATGCATAATAAGTTCAAAGCCCATTTCCAAAAGGTTAAACGAAGGTACCTGAGAAGAACATACCTTAAGATGGGCGACGGCATCAATAAAGACAGATTCCTATTGAATTAAACAGCAATCTACAGTTAACTTCTGTTTTCATATAATTTGCTTGCAAGATGAACACTCTGTATTACCTTGATAATAGTTGCACCAGCCTGGAATGCACTTGATACTACCATCATTATTGGCCACAGCAACCCAACACCTGATAGTATTTGACCACTTTCTGATCCACTTTTGTAAAAAAAAATACACAAAGTGCAAACTAGTTTAGATTTCAAATAATAGGCACACACATGCAAGCACCAAATAATGTCCAAAGCTCAAGATGGATAAAGGGCATGGAGTGATGATGTCTAAATTTTGAGTCAAAGATGTTCATACTGCTTGAAAATAAGTTTTAAGAACATCATAACTTAGCCGAAATATGCTACCAAAAGAACATTCATCTCTTCATTCGACTAATTCAACTAGAGATTGATATTTAATATAATAGTAGATCGACTTGGGTTTGGTGCTTTTTTTTTTAATCTCAAACAGGTTAAATGGTCTGGGAAGGTCAAATTGGTTAAAGGTTTACTTAATCGTTCTACTCAGAGATTCCAAATTATTATTGTAACTATGTAGTTTTATTATTCAGAAACATACATTGTAACAATGTTTTTTTCTTTTTTTTTTTCTTTTCTTCTTTTTTTATTTTATTATTTTTTTTAATGATAACTAATACTTCTTGGCACCCCGACCCATATTAAAGATGACCCATTCTGACCCTTTACCTATTAGTAATATATTCATCTCTACTTTTGGTAATAACTTCTAACTTCGGAAGAGAAATATAGCACCGTAAAATTGTTGGTTATAAAAAGAGAGATGTCACCTTGCAATAGCTGTAACCACTCCAGCAGCCACAAATAGACATCCTGCAATTTTATTCCACGAGTATCTCCTTCCTAAAAGTAGAGCAGAAAAACCCAGCTGCCAGAGCAAAAACGTCTGCAACAAAAACAACAGCTTTACAGGAAGCAACGTACCAGATACAATCAGCAGGTCCTATTTATGAGAAATAAAAATAAAAATAAAATAAAAATAAAATGCTAACTTAAAGTATTGTACCATATACTATTACAACCTTGGTAGATATTTACAAATAAAAAAGTGCTTCAAACATCAAAAGAAATATCAGAAGCAGCAGAAGTATCTGAGAGACTGTAGAATTAGCAAAACTGGCAGATCGGGTGAAGGACTATAACAGGTCACTTCCGGAATTGGAAATAGGTCAGGTTCGACTGACCCCAAACAGTGTACACATTTATTAGTTTTTCATGAATATCTAGCGTGTCAAATATCATGGATAAATGTAACTTTTTTCAATAATAATCAAACTCTTTGATTAAAATGACTTATGAGCTTTTGTACACTGGAAATGCACTTTAGATGCTTCTTCCTTTTTAAGCAATTTTTACTACACTTTTTTGACCCGTTAGAGATAAAACATAACCCGAATTAGCCAATTCATAACTAAATGGGTTGAAATCGCACATCTAGATCAGGTGATGTATGCATCAACCGGCCCACTAAGCCATTTAATGCGAAGATATGAACATTAATTGTAGTTGTTAAGCCTTGGAAGATTTCTTCAAAAACTTACGGTACCTGATTCAATATTGGTATAGCTGGTCCAGGGAGCATCGCTGTAAAAGATACATAATATACAGTTAGGCAAAAAGAATTGGTTCACACTGATTTGCTTTCCACATTATCGTTTTCGCGAATTAAAACAATTTAAGTTGCATTTGCTTTCTCAGGCAGCATTCAGTATCATATTGTTGAGTGACCATCTTAACAGGAATCAAGTCAACCATGCACACACAAAGGCATCTCAACTTTTCATCAAAGGAGTGTTTGGATGTGGTTTTGAATGTAAAGGAGTGTTTGTATGTGATAAATGAGCAATCCTAATAAAATAATGTCATATAATGGACTGTAGAAAATAGTGCCTGCATCTGTTTCTGCCATTTAAGGTTGCAATAATCGAATAATCAGATGTTTTAACTTTTAAGTCTGGGAAATTCTAATTATCTAGGAAATCAATAAATCAAACAGCAAACAAATACACTTTAAGAGAAAAGAGGGAGACGTTTTATGCAAATAGGACTAGAAGTCTCTATAGATAGGTTAAAAGAAGGGGTACATAGTAACTTTGTATTATCCTCCGCCAATTATTTTTGTTGCAGCTACTACATTTGACCCCTACATAATATGATTATCAGAAGCAGAATCTGTTTTCCCAACACTATAATTTGTTTATTGCTATTTCAAGTTGCTACTCATATAATTAGTTTAAAAATTCAACTCCAGAGATGCCCTAGATACGATAGCAAAAAGAAAATAGAATAACTAATATTTTCCCTATTATATTGACTCACAAAAATGTATAGATTGCAAATACCTGCAGAGTACATCCCAGTAACAACTCCGAGGGCCTCTAGCATACCAATCACCGCAAAGCGCCACTTTGGAATGGTCAACATCTCATCAGTTACAATTCCAGCACGATGCCTCATATAGAGTATAGAAAAATATATAGCCACATACCTGTTTTGAACAAAGATAGCATTTAGAAGGAAAATCGGGTTGATTATCAACTCGCTTCTCTAAGAAAGGAAACAATCTAAAACTACATCTTATGCCTAATAGAGAAAGCATGAAGAAATCTCTTTGGTACTACAGTATAACCGATATTTGTATATTGTGAAAATGTACTCGCACACTTTTGGTTTATAGAAAAGGATGTCAGAAATGATATAATGTAAGCAAAATAGCAGATGGCACACGCTACTTCCTAACGACTAACGTACATGGCTCACACAATCATATAACTTAAAATTCTTCCAAGGTGCATTTTCTCTCTAGACAAACGCTTATAGTCACTTTTTCTAAAGGTTTCCCAAAAATTGTATTATGATTATCTGCATTTTGCAAACCCAGTAATTGCATTATTAACACAGCCATCTGCTATTTTGTAAGAACACACACCCTAAACTTTTTTGTAAGAGGACAGTTTTGAAACCTTTTAAAACAATAAGCAGAACCAAACGCCGAAAATTGTTTGATCTGTTATATCAAAACGCAATAAGCTAAACTGGAAATACTACTCCCTGTGTCCCATATTAAATGCCAACTTTTAAACTTTTACAAAAGTGCAATTATTACACTGTTCAATATTAAAATGGTCATCCATTCCTTTTAGATTTTTTTTTTTGGTTGGTTGCAATATGAAACTCGACAGTTAGTATTTAAGTTGTTGGTCGCCTTAATTTTCTCTTTTTTTAGGAGGAAAAAAAAAATCTTACATTTTACACACACATTGGGAAGCTGTAGCTTATATTTTAAAAAAACTGTTTAGCGAATTAGTTGGAAGTGACACTTATTAATATAAAATTGCATAAAAATACATCAAATTAAATTCATATATTTTTCGGCTTTTGCGTGATAATCCATAGGATATTTAAGTAATTTAACTAGCTATAAGCCCTCATAAGCCTCAATAAGTCTGTGCGACAAACAAGACTTATTTTATAAGTACGCACCTTGCTATTTAATTATTGAGAGGTGATTGGGAGGCTTAAAAGATGTGCCTAAATGCATGCCTAAACCTATGTGGCATCATCCTGTTGGCTGCAGCCAAGGGACCCACGTTTTTACAAACCAACGAAAACATGCCACATAAGTTTAGACATGAAATTAGGCATTCAATTAGGTCTCCCCATCATTTTCCTTAATTATTTATGTTCTTCCAAAAAAAAAGTATTGGGTTTTTATACGAGGACTATGACTATTTTTCTTATTTTGTCATTCTAATCAAAACCTGCATTAATTGCCCATTTTTAGTTTGTATAATGAGTTTTTATGAATCAAATCAAAACGTGCATTAGTTAGAGATACCATAATTTGTCCATTTTCAGAAGTATAATACTCCATATAAAATTAAAAATAAGATGACAAGTAAAAATAGTACCCAAAAGTGTTAACTTGAGCTAAAAAAAAAGGATACTCCTTCATAGGCACCAAAGCCAATTTATACATGACCCTATTCCCAACCGCCAACACCAAAGTCACCGCAGACCAAAACACAATCGTACCCTTCGAAACTGAATTCGACTCGGGGGGCGCTTTCGAACTCGAACCCGAACTCGAACGAATCGAAAGCCTCCGATGATCAATCTTCCTATAAGTACTGATTCCAAATCGACCCGCATTGTTGTTAATTGAATAACATGACCTCATTAAACGTCTAGGTAACAATGCTGACTGAGTTTTGGTGAGACTAATAGTAATAAGTTTTGATGCATTTTTGTTGAGGTTAGGGTTTGTGATTGAAAATGCAAATGACGCCATTGTCATTGTGTGTGTAAGTGTGAATGAGTTAGGTAGGTAGTTTTGTTGAGATTTTGAAATGAATGAAACGTGTTGTGATATTGAGTAGTGTGATGGACATGTGGTGGAACCAAACATCTTCAAAATATCTTATACGTCATCTACCTATTTTTACTGCTTATAAATGTCGAATCTTGAAAACTTAAAACATGAAAGTTATAGATTTTTGTTCACTCTTTGCCCGAAATTCAAATCACTCAAATTCGATGTCATATGGGTAAGATATAACACGTTAAAGATGGTGTTTACTCGTATTTGTTGCATCTGAGTGTTTGATGAAATGTCAAACTTAGATTTTTAGTGTTAAAGTTGAGCTAAATGCACTAACTTTTGTCCCACAACGCATCATTAATCATTTTATTAATGTAAGATTCAAAAGTGATGTTTTAATAGTTAATGTTTTTAACTATTAAAGCGATGAACCAAAGTGATGAATGATGAGCCAAATCAAATTGTTAAAAAAAAGCATAAAAGCAAAAGCGGTGAACCTAACTAAACGATGAACCAAACCAATAATCGATGAACCAAACCAAAACCGAAACTATGATTGATGAACCTAACTAAAGCGATGAACCAAACCAAAATCAAACTATGATTGATGAACCAAACCAAACGATGAACCATACCAAAAATGATGAACCAAACCAAAACCGATGAACCAAACCAAAAGCGAAACTATGATTCATGAACCAAGAGAACCAAATGATGAACCAAACCAAAAGCGATGAACCAAACTAAAAGCGAAACGCGATTGATGAACCAAAATAAAGCGATGAACAAAACAAACACAAACACCAACATGTTAAATGAATTATGATTGATGAACCAAAATAAAGCGATGAACTATGTTTGATTTGGTTCATCGATTTTGGTTTAGTTCATCGATTCATCGGTTTAGTTTGGTTCATCGATTTTGATTGATTCATCGATTCATCGATGATGAACCAAGATTAATCGATGAACAAGCGTGCATTTTATTTTAAATTAACGACTAAAAAACATCACTTTTTGAATCTTACATTAATAAAATGATTAATGATGCGTTGTGGTATAAAATTTAGAGCATTTAACGCAATTTTAAAACTAAAATCTAAGCTGAGATTTTATCAAACACATTGTACAACAAATATATTAAACGTCAATTTTAACGTCGATATCTCACTTATTTCATGTCGGTTTGAGTGATTCAAAAACTTGTGTAAAGAGTGAACTAAAATCTACAACTTTCGTGTTTTAAATTTTAAGTAAATCAACCTTTAAATTAGATAAAGTATGGTCGAATATCCAAAATTTCAAGAAAATCATAACCCACTAAATCTTAAAAAAAATTTCGATTTATATATCAAGATTTATACCAAATTAAAGAGAATCGAATTTTAAAATTATGGTGAAATCGGTTTTAAGTAAAAGTTTATCGTTTGAAAGTTATTTGCGTTTGAAATTTGAGGTGAAATTAAAAAGCGGGTCAAATGACCAATATACCTCTAACCGAAATATTAAATTAGAAAGAGAAGAAGTGGATGGGGACACACTCTTTATTGCTTCCTTGACTTTCTCATCTTTATCTTTCTTCTTCAGTGGGTCTCATTAATATCTTATTTAAATGCAACTTAAGGCTCGTTTGGTATAATCATCGGGGTTAGAATGAGATTTGGATTCGTATGAATCAAAAGAAAAAAATGAGAGAAAAAATTAATATTTAATGTTGAAATAATAGTATTAAAAATATTAGTATTTAATAATAAATTAGGGTGAGAAAGAATATTTGAAAAATAATACAGTATTGATGAATTTGGGGTTATGAGTGGTTGTGCAATAAAAGTACATGGAATAAGTGCAAAACCCACAAATTGCATCACAAATGAGTTTATGGAATTGATTTATTCCATTCTTTTTAAATAAGTGTAACAAACAACATTATTTAACTATTATTACATTCCACCACACTAAAACCCATATAACAAACACACCCTTAGTGTATTTGTGAGTGAAGATTTTGAATTTATGTCAAATAAAAGTGTAACTAAAAAGGATTTATTTTTCTTTTTTCTCACAAAAACCTCAATATAATTTATCGTGTTCAAAATGAACTTGAAAAGATTTTTATCTTATTTTTTTTAAATGATTTGTAGGTTTGAGGTGGGATCCGTAAAGATCAAATGGTGAGATATTCTCCATCTATTTTATTTGCATATGATAGATCTAGCTAGATTTAAAATTTACACTTAAAACAATATTTTTGTCAATTATAAAAGCTAATTTTTTTTTTCTTTCTCTACCCGTTCATTCATATATGGATAAAAAAAATTATGGTCTCACAAAATATCTTATCTAAACACACACACATAATCAACTGATCGGAAATCAAATTTGTTAATTAAATTCGCCATTCATCATCAAATTTATTCGAAAATCATTCAACTATTGTCAATTTGATCACAATATATTCATAATCGGACACAATAATGCAAATCACAACTTGAAATTCACGAAAATCATCAACATATGAAGATATTGAATGAGTTTAGAGTGTTGAAGAATGTAAAAGAATCATATCATCACGATGAGAATTAATTTTTTTCTATAGAGGGGCACTTCTATATACTTCTGACGAACTTTATTTATTTTATTTTATTTTTTTTGTAAGTGTTAACATTTACGTTCGGAGAGATCACATGTTATCTGTAATTTTAAAATCACATGTGATTTATGTTAGGATTTAGAAAATCCATTAGTTAAAGTGTCGGTCACCTCAAGTATATGTATTCATTAGAAAGCTCATAGTCGTAGTCAAGTTATGTTAATAAGTAGTTAGTTATGTAATACCGTGGAGGACGGACGGGTCTTTACCCATCAGATGCACGATCCACGGCCGTAGGAGGCGTGTCTTGTAAGAAACTATAAATACCTCTACCTCCCAGGTAGAGGGTTGGAGCTTCAATACCATTTTTCTTTGTTTCATCAAGTTCCCAATTCTCTCTCTACTTTCTCTCTCTAAAATTCAACCCATACGCCCCTCTTTTAATATGTTTTGATGTGTATATGAAATCCAATATGCTACAAATGGTATCAAGAGCCATGGTTTGATCATTCATCTTACATGTTCTTGGATTTCTAGTGGTTTTTATATGGTTTTTGGGTTTGAAAGAGTTTAGAGTTATTGGCATCATTTGGATCATCTCTAGTGTTAAAGTTTGGATTTTGATTGTACTTTTGTGTTTAGAATCATTATAAGTGTTTAGGTTTTGATTTGGAAGGCTTGAATCACTATGGTTGGATTGTTTTTGGATTGAAAAGTGGTATTTTTGTTTGTTTTCAAGTGAGCGATTTGAGTCTCGTTAAGAGTTTCTGACGAGCGATTTGTCCTTAGTTGGAAGCGATTTGTGTCTAACTAAAAATCGCTTATTGAAGCGATTTGTCTATTTAGTGGACGTACTTGTGCGAATTGTGCGGTGAAGCGATTTGTCAGCTTAAGCGACTTGTTTATTTAAGCGAGTTGTTAGTTTAAGCGATTTGTTTTGGTTAAGCGACTTGTCATTTAAGCGGTTTGTTGGTTTAAGCGATTTATATGTTTAAGCAACTTGTTTATTGAAGCTAGTTGACTGTTTAACGATTTGTCTTATTAAGCGACTTGTCCTTTTAAGCGATTTTTTGGTTTGAGCGATTTGTTTGTTTTGAGCAATTTGCTGGCTGAAGCGATTTGTCATTCTGAGCGCTTTGGTACAAGTGAGCGATTTGTCTCTTTAGACTTATTGTTTCTTATTGTTACGATTTACGGTTTTCTCTTGATTTAGTAAAATCCCATGAACGATTCTATTTCCCTGTTTAATCAAAGAGTTATAAAATCCCGTAGAATCTGTAATCATGTCTACCAACGTGCCTACAATCATCTCTTACAGAGGCGAGGGCGTTCAAGTGCGGGATCGGATACTAAATCCACCCATGTTAGAGCAGGCGATTATGACTCATGGGCTCAACGAATCATATTGTCTTGCTTGGGTAAGGAAAATGGGTTAACATTCTCAAATCAATTGATGAAGGACCGTACCAAGTTGAGACTACGAGACATACTTGAAGCTGCTGGCGATGGCTCGGTGACACTAGGATTGGATAGACCAAGACATATGATGAACTTCGATAAGGATAAAAGAGATACGATCTTGATATTAGGGCCTCAAACATTGTACTTGAGGTCTACAAAAGGACATCTACAAGTTAATCAATCACAACACTAAAGCCAAAGCGGTTTGGGACAATGTCAAGATGCTTCTCTCGGTTCGAATTAACTAAAGAAGGCTGAGAGTCTCAACTGTATGATGATTTTGAGAACTTTAAGATGAGCCCAGTGGAAAATGTCACTGAATACTACGTGAGGTTCCACAAGCTTGTGAATGACATGAGGAATATTAAAATGACTATGCCAAATATCCAGCTCAATTCAAAGTTTGTGAACAACATGAATCCCGAATGGCACAAATTTGTCACTTCAGTCAAGCTAACCAAAGGTTTGAGGCTGATGCGAAGTAATAATATACCAAATATACGTGATACGCGAGAATCAACGAATCGACCCTTTATGAAAAATATCGACACGCAAAACCCTCGAATATACGATAAGTGATATCGGGCAAGTGATTACCCGGGTCGTTTCCCAACGAGGAGTGAATTGACGGTTACGTTTGAGGTTTGTTATTAAAATGCTTGAATGGATCGGGAATTTTTCGTTTTTGGTTACGTTATTCTACAAATAAAAGAACGGGAAAGTAAATAACGCACGGGAACAAAGTAAATGACTATATTAACTACTACTAAGCATATGAAATAATAAAACGAAGCTAAATTAAGTCCTAGGCGTTAAAACTAAAAAAAAAAAAAAAAAAAAAAAAAAAAAAAAAAACCGAAAGCACCGAGCATAAAAAGTGAAAACTTTGAAATTTAAGGGCTACGGATGCGAAACCAATTTTCCTACGACCTAAAAGACTAAAAATAATTTTAGGAAAAAGCCGGGTATTTTTTCGACTTTTATTTTATTTTCTACGAATTAAAAACTAATTTTAACTAATTAATTGCTTTAAAAATAGTTAAACTAATCCGAAAATTATGAAATTTTTTTGAGAAACTAACTAATAATAATAGGAACACATGAAAAATAAGGATAAGCTAACAGCTTATTGGGATAAGCTGTAAAAAATTAAAAAGATAAATTAAGCTTAAAGTGCTAAAAAGGTGTTAAAACAATTAACTGTGCAAGCTTCGTAAGAAAATCCCAAGGGTGCCAGTGGTTATGTGCGTGTGTGTTTAGTGCTGGGAAGGTGCAAGTGGTCAGTGGTTCGAGACCCACTTCTATCACTTTTTCTGTTTATTTATTTTTGAACTTTCTCTTTTGCAAAACTAGTACATGAGATGAAATAAGTATTTTAACAAACAATTAAAACTTGGAAAGCTATTAATAAGCTGTCTACAGCTTATTGGGGTGGGGCAAAACCAAATAAAGGGCAATTGGTTAAGTGGCTGCTATGGGAATTCCTAAAACTAAAAGCATGGAAATAAGCGAACAAAGGTATAAATAAGCATTATATGAGCTAGAAGTGAACTAGACTAACCTAAATATACTACTTATCACTAGTAAGCAACAAATAGCCAAAATAAGCTAAGAAAAACAACTAAAAACAAGGCTAAAATGGCAGCTTATGCTGCTGTAACAGTTAGTCAAAACAGCCTATAAGGTGGTTTTCAAACCTACTAATAAGCTACATAATATGTTCTAAATTCTAAAGTAATTGAAAACAAATTAAGTTCCTACACCTAATAACTAAAAAACACAAATTATAGCAACTAAGAAGATTTTATAGGCTTAATAAGGGCTTAAGAAAATTGTGATGCAAGGCTCTTTAGGACAACAAGACAGAAAGAAAGGGGTGCATTCAATGGCATAAATGAGCTAATCAATTGATCTCTAAACTACTTAATAAGTTAAGCAAACAACCTAATAAGCACATAAAAAGAAGTCCATACAACTGCTGCTGTAACAGTTTCAAGAAAAAGGCTTATGGGGCATGTTTGAGGGGCAATAAGAGGCAAGTAGGACAGATAAAAAAAAGGGACACAAATGCAGTTTCAAAGGTGCTTTTACCAACTAAAAACTAATTGCAACATCAAACTCATTGAATTAACACTTGACTAAAACCATTTTAACACCAAAAATGGGTCAAAACATGAATTTGACCCAAGTAACTTGCTAAACCAAACACCCTTTAAAGGCCAGAAAAGGAGTTTTGAAACTGTGATGGTTTAAAATTTCTTAAAGACCTACTTTGAAAACTTTAACATAAGCTCATATGAGCTTAAACAAACTTGAAACAACTTTCTAACAGGATTGAAATGAGACAGATTTTTTAGAACATAAAGAAAATTAAAAACTGGAATTAAAACTGAATTTGCATTGAAAATTAAAGGGTACAATGAAAGTAAATGACAGTAAAATAAAAATGGAACTAGAAGATAAATTCTAGACGAATTTTTCTTATTTACAAGACTGCCTATTTATAATACACTACACATGGGTCTTCTTGTTTTCTTGTCTTGTTCTTGTTGTGTTTGTTGTGTGAGAGAATTGAGAGAGTATGCTTGAGCTTGTTTGTGCTTCTGTGAATCAATCTCAACCCTTGGTATCATCTTGGGCACCAAGCAAGGAATCACGACCATCCATTCTTCATTTGCACCTTGGATGGATGACATGGAGGGGGGGGGACCAAAGGATGAGCATGTGACCTTCTTTTGTTGGCTTCTGGAATGAGAGTGATGGGGAGAGAAGAAGGATTTGGCGCCAAGATGGATTTTGTTATCTGGGTTTTTGGAATATGTTTCTGGTTTGGGTAATATGGGTTGAAAATGGGTAAAAGGGAAAAGGGGCTTAAGTTAAGTTTATTTGTATTTTGTTAAAAAGGTTTAAAATAAAATGTATTTTTTTTTTAAGAGAGAGAAAAATATTTTTTATAAAAATTGGTTTTAATAAAAATAATTGTTGTAAATAAAATGGTTAAAAATAAAAATAATTGTTTTAGTGAAAAAAAACGTTTTAAAGGTAAAATAGTAAATTGAGATCGGATAAATGGTAGAAAGGTAACTATGGGTTTAGGGTTCGGTTTTGTTTTCCCACTCTCACTCCAAATATGCGTCCCGGGCTCCAAAAATGTAGAAAATTCACTTCCCGGCTCCGTCTGCAAAGCACGTTTTCCAATCCGAGCTCATTTCTGCACGTTTTTGCCCTGTTTTCGATCCTTTGTACCTGAAATACATAAAAACACATTCCAAGGATATCTGCAATATAATTGGTTATATTTCCGTGTTTTTAGGCTTTTTTGTGGTCTTAGATGGGTAAAAATGATGAGTGAATGAGCACTCATCAGAGGCACACTAACTATGAGCAATTGTATGCATACTTGCTTCAGAATGAGAAACATGCTATGTTTGAACGAATGATCTTGGAAAAGTTCAAAACTAATTATGGTGATGCAAGCTCGTCAAATGATTCAACTGCATTCTACACAAATGTAGGAATAACCACCAAAGCATCTCAAGTGATACCAACTGGTAATGGTAATCACAAACTCATTCGGATCCGGTATAAACCTCCAGTTCGTAAACATTCATGGAAAATCTCGTTAATCAACTGTCTCTTATGGTTAGGCAAAATCCGAATCTCACTCCACACACCAACAATAACCTCAGAACAGCTTCCAATCCCCACAATCAAGCTACTGTTAAAGATGGAAAGGTAGTGGTGCAGAGTGTGCAAGGAAGACATAATGCATACCTTCCACATAATGAGCTACCTTCCACATAATGAGCAAGGGAATGTTGGAGCTGGATATGGGAATGTTGGATCTGGATATGGGAATGCTGGTGCTGGATATGGGAATGCTGGCGGTGGTGGTGGATATATGGGTAATCAGAATCGTGGAAAGAACATGGCTCAGGGTCACGTAAAGCCCATTAAATGTTACAACTGTGGTGGAGAAGGACACATCACAAGGAATTGCACTCTTCCAAAACATCCACAAAATGCAGAGTACTTCAGGGACAAGATGTTGTTGGTCCAAGCTCAAGACAGTGGAGCAATGTTGAATGAGGAAGAATTGCTATTTCTTGCTGAGGGAAATGCCATAACTTATGATCTTGATGTGGATGAGCGACCGGTCACGGGTATGGGTCGAAACAATCCCAATGCATTTCAAGTCGCAGGCGTGATGCATTGATTCGATGTTGATGATGAACCAACGCCTGACCATCTTCATGGCTAATATCTCACCAATGGTAACTCCAAGGGCTTCTTCACCTAACCAGACCACTCCCTCCAGGGAATCAATTATATATGAGGTATTAAAACTATACGATGATGTTGATGTGCAAAAGATACACGACAAAGTACAATCAACTGAAATTATTGAATCAGATATTGAAAATATGGGTAATATCAATGATGTCCCATATGAGCAATATGTGGAACAAAATGAAAGTGAAATTGTACCAAGTAATGCATCTTCTGCGGTCAATGATGACTATATTTTGATGAATTCACCGCATGTGCCTGATGATTCTATTATTTACGAACTAAGCGCCTATAAAGAACAAGTTGCTATATATGAACAACGTGCTAAGTTTGAGCCGACTACCGTGAGCGGGAGATGGATGACCAAATGCGTACAATTATCGGAAAAAGCAATTTCGGGAATAAATGTTAAAACAAGAGTTAGATTCCTTACAAGAAAAGCTTAACAAAATGTTAGCGAAACAAGAACTTCAAGATAATGTGAAAGTACTTAAACAAGAATTCAATGCTAAGGAATCAAAACTTTTAAATGAATTTTCCAACCTAAAAACTTTGAAGAACAAACTTGAAAATAAATTATGCGTACAAGGAACACCATTCGATTTGCTCACATGATCACTAAGCATAGAGTTCTAAGTGATAAGCATAGCGTTCCACTTGTAGATGAACCAAATCCTAAGGCGTGTAGTAAGGCTAAAGCAACTCAAAAAGTAATCTACGATGGAAATGAGATTCTTAAGCCTAGACAGAAACCCACTTGTGTTGAGTGCTCTGAGGAAGATAGAAATTTAGAAGAAGTCTCTTGAAAAAAATTGGATGATAAATTTAATAGTCCCTTGTGCATAAGAGATAAAATCATCGTTAAAACACCAAATTATTCTAAGGATAACTGGATTGCCTTTAATAAATTTAGACCTCATACCCAGTGCCTTGAACAAATTTTCTGGAAAAAGGATCTGGACAAACAAAAAGCTGGTGATTTTATTGAAAAGAATTCCCCTTGTAGGAAATTGCCTCCAGCCACTGTGTATCCCCCAAATACACCAATACATTTAGTGCCCAGAAATCTTCCCACTAATAGCAAGACCTTAATCAGCCTTTACGTAGTTTATCAACTATTTGTCGATTTTGAGAAAACATGTAAGAAGAGAATCACACCCACTAGGATAACTGAAGGGGAAAGGGGTTTTGAACAAACTAAAGAATGCTATTTAACTGAGGTCATGACTTTCTTTAAACAACTTAAAGGACAATTTGAGAGTCTTCAAAAGGGAATGGACATAGAGATTAAAGAAATGAAAAAGATGTTTAATGATATGGAATTTGAGGTCGGTATGTATGAACATGAGCTTAAGAGTAATGAAATAGAGATAAAGAATCTGCACATCATTAATGATAATCTGATCTCTCAATGTGTTGCTCAAGATGTGTTCTACACTGTTACAAATTGTTCTATTACTGTGTCTCGATTTCATGAATTAACTGTTGCATTAAAAGTTTCCCATGATCGTGTCATTGAGCTTGAAACCACAAATTCAAAATTGCATGATAAAGTAGAACATGATGATCATGATAATTTGGTACAACATTATTCTAAACTAGAATTTGAACATTTTAATTTACAACTAAAATATCAACATCTCAAAGAAAATGTTGAAACCTCAAATATCAAGACATCCTCGGATGTTCCTGAGTTTGATGCAGTTTTTGAAATAAACAAACATGACGAACAGATTCGAGCTCACTGTAACACGATCAGAAGGATGAAAACCCAAATTTCACAATTAAAGGGTGAAAAGAATAATGTGAATGGCTCCCAAATGCCTCCTCCTTTAGATTCTCAGTATTCTCAAAACTTTCATCTTCAAAACATCATTAATGTATTACAACAAGAAAATGAGAGTTTTCTAGAAGAAAATGAAAAGGTTAACGACACTTTAAAGAGTTATATGATTCAATGAAAGTCACTCGTGACAAGAACAATGAAAAATAACTTCTTTGCAAAAGGAATTTGAGAATCTCAAAAGTCGGTAAAAGGAAAATGCCACTTGTGCGTAATGAGAATGTTGCTTCAAAGGCATCTGCGGATTCTAAGTATGTTGTGATCAGTAAAATATATTCCTCCTCACCTTAGAAATAACGAAATTGGGTTTCAAGAATATTTTCGTACCTTAAGGATAGTCTAGAATGTCTCCGTGAGATTGTCGAAGAGGATAGCATAAATAAACCACTTGATAGTGAAGTTAGGTATGCATGCTTATATGCCAAACGATCCGGTGAACTTTTAGAATGCTTAAGAGCAACATGCCCTAAATCCTTTTGTAAGAAAGATAAATTCGTTATGCCTTGCTCTATGCCTAGTGTTAAGCATGCAACCCATGATATGCCTTGTTACGTGCGAAAATCAAGCATGTGAACTTTGATGTGCTGCTAGTACTTGGATCCCAAAGACTTCTAGATCGGGAATGCATAAAGTAGGAAAACCAACTAATGTTCCCATCATTCCCTACGAGAGTAATCGGTGACACTAAGGCAAGCGGGTCAAAGCCTCTAGGCAATACAAAGCAAGATAGGACCTCATGAGCTAAGAGTGATCAATGGAAGAAAGTGAAGACCACCCTAGGAACAATAAGTTTGTGTTGAATAAGACGAATCGTGTTGATTCTAGTATTAGCTATAAGCGTACTATAATTAATTCGAATTCTGCTACTTCTTGCAAAACATGTAATGATTGGGTGATTTCTGGAATTAATCATGAATGTGTTGTGAATGATGTGAACAATTTTGTTATATCTCCGGTAAAAAGTGTTAACACTAAAAAACATGCTAAGAAGGTCCGAAGACCAAGGTGGAAGAGGGCTAGAAAACATTGGAAACCAACAGGAAGAAAATTTAGTAATGTAGGTTATCATTGGATACCTACTGGCCGTAAATTCAATCTTAATGAGTTGTGCCCTAAATTATCTAGATCAATGCCCATTAGGAAATGGATGCCTACTGGTAGAACTATACCTTTAAGAAGTGAACATACTTTGAATAGATCTACTGTTACTACTATTCCGACATCTACCTTCAATGATTTCATTGACTCTTTTTCTGGTGTGGATGTTCCAATCTCGTTTTCTAACCAAGTGGAACCCATTCTCGCATGGGGATCCAAACTATCTAGTCATCCATACTTGTCTGTGATCAACTGCAGGTCGTTCAAATCATTCTGTGGTACCTGGACTCAGGCTGTTCCAAGCATATGACTGGAGGTCGCTCGCGGCTCATGAACTTCACGAGTAAATTTATCGGGACTGTTAGATTCGGGAACGACCATTTTGGGGCAATTATGGGTTATGGATATTATGTGGTTGGTGATAGTGTAATTTCCTGGGTATACTATGTTGAAGGACTTGGTCATAATTTGTTTTCTGTCGGTCAATTCTGTGATTCTGATTTAGAAGTGGCTTTTAGAAAACTTACTTGTTTCATTAGAGAATTTGATGGTGTGGAACTTTTAAGAGGAACACGTGGTACAAACTTATACACCATCTCTATCGAAGATATGATGAAGTCTTCTCCAATCTGCTTGTTGTCAAAGGCTTCGAAAACAAAGTCATGGTTATGGCATCGTCGTCTCAATCACCTTGGCACCATTAATGACCTTTCCAGAAAGGACCTAGTAAGAGGCTTACCCAGATTAAAGTATGAAAAATATCATCTTTGTTCAGCATGCCAATTGGGAAAAAGCAAGAAATATGCCCACAAACCCAAACCCGCAAACTCAGTTATGGAAGTTCTTCATACTCTTCATATGGATCTGTGCGGACCCATGAGAGTGCAAACGATAAATGGGAAGAAATATGTATTAGTCGTTGTTGATGACTACTCTCGATTTACTTGGGTTAAGTTTTTGAGGACAAAGGATGAAACTCCAGATGTCATCATCAAACTTATCAAGCGATTCTGAGTTCGACTTTACAAGGCGTTAGAATTATTCGAGCAGACAATGGCACCGAGTTTGTTAACAAAGACCTAAGTCAATTTTATGAAAGCATTGGAATCGGTCATCAAAGAAGTGTTCCACGTGCGCCTCAACGAGCGGTGTAGTTGAAAGACGAAATCGAACCCTTGTTGAAGCTGCAAGAACAATGCTAATTTACTCAAAGGTTCCAATGTTTCTTTGGGCTGAAGCCATTGCCACTGCTTGCTACACCCAAAATCGTTCCCTTATACACACCACTCATGGAAAAACTCCATACGAACTTGTCCATAAACGAAAACCTAATCTCTCCTACCTTCGTGTATTCGGTGCTTTGTGCTATTCAACGAATGACGGTCAAGATTTAGGTAAATTAAGAGCTAAGGCGGACATTGAAGTTTTTGTGGGTTATGCACCAAACAAGAAGGGTTACCGAATCTACAACAAAAGAACTCGAGATATCATGGAAACTATTCACGTCACGTTCGATGAGTTATCTGGGCAAATGGATCCAGGACAATCAAGTTCTGGACCCACATCTCAACATTTGATAAGTAGTCCCATTAGTTCTTCTCTTGTACAAAATCCCTCACCAGCAATTCCATATGTACCTCCTTTGGAAGATGATTTGAAGAAATTGTTTGATCCAATGTTTGATGAACATTATGAGCCTATTGCTAATAATCAGTCTAATCCATCAACAGAGGCTGTCCCTAACCCAGTCAACGTAGAAAACCCTTCAGTTTCTATGTCATTGAGTCAAGAAGTGCCTACTGCAGATCACTCATCATCATCATCAAATCCTCAACTATCGAGTTTACATCATGGAAATGTTTCTGGAAACTATGGTGGAGATAACCCTTTGCTACTCCCAAGATACTCCATTTGAGAACATATTTGCTCTGAACCAACTTGAACCATCTTGACGGAGATCCAAACTCGCTACCTCGGTCCCTCAACAACAACCACGAACACCTTAGAAAATGGACACATGACCATCCATTGGACAACATCATTGGAAACCCTTCTGCCCAAGATCCACTCGTAAACAACTTGCAACCGATGCCTTGTGGTGCTTCTTCAACTTCAGATTATCTAAGGTCAAACCAAAAGACGTTAACACGCCATGATGAAGGCAATGGTTCAATGCCATGCAAGATGAAATTCATGAGTTCAATCGACTAGATGTATGGGAATTAGTACACATTCTGATCGTACTATGATCATTGCTCTAAAATGGATCTTCAAAGTAAAACTTGATGAGCATGGTGATGTACTAAAGAATAAGGCTCGACTGGTTGAAAAAGGATACCATCAAAAGGAGGGTATTGACTTCGAAGAATCATTTGCTCCAGTTGCACGTTGATGAGTGTCTAAATACTCATCATTTTGTATAATCTAAACTGCAAAATCATCGAAAAACGCTAAAAACACATCAAAATGATCAAATTATCACAAATCAGTGTTTTATGTGTTTTAATTGCAAAAATATCAAAATCGGATGAAAATGTATCAAGTTTGCAAAATTGGCGCTTTAGTCCCCGAGTTTTAAAGTTGTCAAATCTAGTCCTCGAAATTCAAAATGTGAAATTTATCATTCAAGGTCCCTAAAGTATTCTAAGTTGTTTAAAATGATCCTTGAATGATTCTTTGGTCAATTGGCGAAAGGTCCCTTAACTTTGGAAATTTGCAAATTTAGTCCTTGGACCTTTAAAAATGGATTTTATGCAAAAAGGGTCCTTGTTTTATCAATATTTATCATGATTGGTCCTTGTGAGAAGTTTGGAAATGTTCACTTTTAGTCCTTCAAGTTTGGTCGAATTACACTTTTGGTCCTTGTACTAAGCCTAAACCAAACGGATCCTTATAATAATCCAAGCCCAATTACAAGCCCAAACCCAAACTGCTTTTGACCCTTGAACCTTGACCCTCCAGTCCACAATCCATTTTGACCCCAGCCACACCCTTTTTGACCCCCCATGTGTTATTAAGGCTCGGTCAATAAAAGTCAAACCCAAGAAACGCTCGAATACCGGTCTCATCAGAGCATTCCTCTCCCACCGAAACACCAATACCAGCCATGGTTTTCTACATATTTTCAACCCCCCCTCCATACCATGTCCCCTCCACCTTCTCTACACTCCAAAAACTCTTAATTGGCTAAACCAAACCCATTTAAAGCTCAAACCTGCTTGAAGAATTTTTGGCGCCAAAAAGCTAGGTGGACGGTTCTGATGATTCTAGCCAATCCAATGGCTCAAATGTGGTGGGAAAGTCTCAGAGACACATGGGGATAATGAAAAGTCTATATAGAGAGAGAGATATGCATTGTAAAATGTATCTAGTGTAATTTTTAAGTTTTATTGTCGTTTTAGTTTTCTTTTCAAGTCAAGTGTATGTTTCTATCTTCTAACTCTGTATTTCAAGTTCCTTTGTTATAAGAAAGCTTTTGTGAACCTTTAATTCAAGTATCAAAGTGTATTTCAGTTTATGAAATTTCTCATATTTATGCAAAATCTCAAGTTGAATCAAATGGTGTTTTCAGTTGTTTGTATGGACTAGAATAAGTCATTTAAGCTCCAAGAAAGCTTAATCAAGCTTTTAGATACGTTTAAAACAAGTTTAGAAGTTAAAATAAAAAAATCACCAAAAATAGCAATTAAATAGTTCAAAAATAAAAAATCACTTGGAGAAGGTATTCACAGCTGGAGCAGGGTATATAATGGATGGCCTTGGGTTAGTAGCTTATTGGTAAGCTTATAGGGGTGCTCATTGATCTTGGTTCTCAGTTTTAAAGCTTGGAAGCATTTGTAAGCTTTTTGATAAAATTGGCATTTTACTGTTATAGTGATTAAGTAGCTTATATTTTTGTTTCTTTGTGTTCACTAGTCAAATTTTAGTGTGTTTAGGCCTTTAAATCAATAGCTTGTTCTTTGGAATTCATAGTTGCTTTAAAATCTTATTTGAGCAGTCATAATAGCTTAAGTCTAATTTCTTGGTTTTAAGTTATTATTACTGTGGATTCAAGCTTGTTTAGTCTTAGTTAATGATTATATAAGGTCTGAAATTAAGCTCATGTTTTAAATTTAAGAGTTGCTTTGTAAAACCTTCATAACAGTCAAGTATAAGGGGTGTTTGGTTCTTTGAGTTTGCAAGTTCTTTGGTCATTGTCTTTGTTGGAATTCTGTCTAAATAAGTCTAAACAACTTAGCTCAGTCATAAAACAAGTTCTCAATAGCACAAAAGTCAAAATTTCAGTTAACCATGTCTTGGATGCTCACTGTTGGAGTTTACATATAGCAGACTTTGATTTTGTGTTCAAAAGTTAATAATCTTGCTATATTCAGTCTTACATTGCCTTAAAACAACATATTAAGTGTTTAAGATCAGTTTAAATCTCACTTTGGTCAACTTTTTGGTTTTTATAAAAAAGTCAAAATCTCTTTGGGTCGTTTTTGAATAAACTTGGGAATTTCACTGTGGGTTTATTAAATAGATTGATTATAATCTCTTGGGGTATTAAAGTTTGGTTGGTGTAGAAAAATACAAAATGTTAGTTCTTGGTTTTTCACTTTTAGAGTGCTTATTTTATAGCTTTTCTTTGGTACCGCTTTCTGTGAAATTGTCACGTGCACGTAAATTGTGCTCATATTGATAAGCTTGCATTAAGCTTATTACTTGTCCAAATCTCTGTTCTCGGTTCTTTGGAAAGCCAACTGGTCCTCTTGGAATATCAAGCCTTAGTTTTTACTTTTGAGCTTGTTAACTAGGGCTGCTAAGGGCTTAAAGCTTGTCCCACTTTTGTGCAAAAAGCAAAGTGCTTATTGGCTTATCATAGCTTATCAGTTTGTTTCTTTGCATACTTTAGCCTCATTTCTGCTCATTTAGCTTGTTTGAATCCACTTTGAGCTTTTGCTTCATCTGTCAAGCTTATTTGAGTTTATTTCTATAAAATAAGCCATTTTGTCCACTGTTGGATAATAAGCTCATCAAATTAGCTTATTTTTGTTTTGTAAATTTTTTGTCTTTATTAAAGTTTCATATTATTGTTATATAAGTAGTTTTCAAAAATAAAATCACAAAAACATCAATATAAAAATAGTGATATCGTTTATTTAAGATTTTTAGCTTTTGATTTTTCTTTTCAACTTTTTAATAAGCAAATCTTGTTTTTTCTATTTTCTTAGGTTTCGTCATCATATAGGATTTTTAGAAAAGTTTGATTTTCTCTATCTTTTTAGTATTTATTATAATTTTAATTAGTTAAAAATAATAATTAATTAGTAATAAATAATTAAAAAGTCTAAAAAATATATTTTCTGTTTTTAAATTAGTTTTATCATATTTTAGATTTTTCAAAGTTAAAATTTTATTTTTCCAAGTTTATTTTGTATTTTCTAGTAATTAAGTGTATTTTAAATAATAAATAATTAATAATAATTAGATAAAAAGTGTGAAAAATATATTTTTAGTTTTAAAATTAGTTTTATAGTATTTTAGATTTTTCAGAATCATAAGTTTATTTTTCTAGCCTTATTTTGTATTTTCTTCTAATTTAGAGTATTTATTAAATAGTTAAATAGTAAATTAGTTTTTAATAATTAATTAGTTAGTGTTAAAAATAATTTTCTTTTTCTAATAATTTTCTTTTATTTTTAGGATTCCAAAATGTCATTTTATATTTTTAGGTCTTTATTTCTTAGTTTTCACTTTTTATTTTGTGCGTATCGTAGTTTTTAAAACTTACGTTTACGTTTCTTTCTTCGATTGTTGTGCTTTCCAATTACGTGTCCAATTCTATTCCAAATCAATCGGTAGTGTAATTTCTAATCATAACCTTTACAAATCACTATCCTTAGTGATCATTCCATCCTCGAGTTTGTGTTTAACACACCATTGAGTCTCCTTGGGACTAAACGACCCGGAATCCCTGTATTCTCCGATCTTAATTGTATTTGTGTCTCGAGCGGTTTAAGTCTGTTTAGACTTGATACATTTCTTGTGAGATCACACGTATCGAAGCAATCGAATCTTCACAGCTAACGCCGGTAAGAACATGGTAGTATATCGGATGGATGTAAAACGCTTTAACGGAGATCTGAAAGAGGTTGTAGACGTCAGCCAACCAGAAGGTTTTGTGAATCCAGAGCATCCTACTCATGTCTATCGCTTGAAGAAGGCCCTCTACGGTTTAAAGCAAGCTCCAAGGGCATGGTACGACACACTATCGAAGTTTCTTGTATCTAATGGATTCACCAAAGGAGTAGTTGATCCGACGTTTTTCTAAGGAGATGGGCTCCAAATTTCAAATGTCAATGATGAGACAAATGTCATTTTTCTTGGGATTACAAATTTCACAAAGTCCCAGAGGCATTTTTATCAATCAATCTAAATATGCTAATGAAATTTTAAAGAAATTTGGATTTGATTCTTGTGACCACATTGACACTCCCATGGTGGGCGTACTAAACTAGATGAGGACCACTCGGGGATCATGGTTGACCAAACTAAATATCAGTATGATTGGATCCCGATGTACCTCACCGCCATGAACCAGACATTACTGCGTTGTATGCATGTGTACTAGATACCGAGCTAAGCCTATCAAAAAGCACCTTGAAGCGATTAAGCGGGTCTTTCGGTATCTCCAGGAACCATCAACATGGGACTACGGTATCCGAAGGACACCGGTATGTCACTAACGACCTATGCATATCTTGACCATGCGGTGTCAAGATACACGTCGAAGCACGTCGGGAGGTGCTCGGTTTTGGGTGATAAGCTTGTGAGTGGTCTTCAAAGAAACAAATGAGTACCTCTATATCCTCTGAGGCGAATACATAGCCATGTCATCTTGTTGTGTTCAAATCCTATGGATGAGATCCCAATTATCGACTATGGCTTTGAATTCAACAAAATCCCTCATCTTGTGATAACAAGAGTGCCATTGCTCTCTCATGCAACAACGTTCAACATTCAAGAGCAAAGCATATCGACATTCGACATCATTTCATCAGGGAGCAAGTGGAGAACGGTGTGGTGGAACTATATTTTTTGAAGACTGAATATCAGTTAGCAAACATCTTCACCAAAGCTCTTCCTAGAGAACGCTTTGAGTTTATCCTTCCACGACTTGGTCTAAAGAGTCTACAACCGGAAACACTCAAACGTCTTCAAGAGGAAGACGAGGAGTAAAAGCTTTTCTTCATCCATCTCTTGTAAATATTTATTCAAAAAAAAAGCAAAATACAAAATTATAAAACCCACAAAAAGAAAATAGAAAAATATAAAATTTCAAAAAAAAAAAAAAAAATCTATAAAAATCAGAAAATCTTTGAAAAAGCTCCAAAATATTATTTTTCCCATCTTTTTCTATTCTTCGATAACATCTACGGTCTTTGATTTGTCACTCTAAGAATGACATGGGTCTTTAGATGAAGTTCGTTTGTACATAAACTTAAAAAAAAATGGATGGAGAAAAATGGTGGTTTATTGTCATTTCAGGCAGTAACCCGTTTTAAAAGAAAGAACAGAGCCATGCTTAATCTTATTTTTCAAATCTAATGCTCTGATTCTTAAAACAAATGTTTGTCACCAAAAAGACAAATGTTTTCTTCACAAATTTTTTTCCTTCTATAAATTCTTCTGAAAAATATTTGTATCTAATGAAAACTAAATAGCTTTGAAAAATAACTCAGACTCAATTTTTGAAAAATCATCTGGACTTGTCACTTGTCAAAATCTCTATCTCTCAATCAATAACTTATATCATTGATTGAGGGGGAGAATGATTTCAATTAAATCAAAAAGGTTATTTGTCAAGCAATTGCAATGTCTTATACAATTGGTTCAAGACCTTGGCTAATGTTATGTTTACATAAGATACTTAAGCATGCTTGAACATTAGAGTTTAAAGTCTCAAAATCTGACCCTTATCAGTTAAAATGTTTTTCATAAGCAAGTCACTATTCTCCTCAAAAGTTTTCAAAATTTAATTTAAATTAATAGAGATCACAAATCTCAAAGGATTTGAAAATTGTGATCGGTGGAGAATTTGTGATTTAAATTGGATATAAACTGATAATTCAATATATGGTTTAGTAATATTATAACAAGCTCTCCTCCCTACATGTGCCAAGCGATTTCAAATTTTTCATGCACATGTTAAGGGGGAGCATCTATATCAAACCAAAAGGATTGAAACGTGATTGACTTGTCTCTAAGTGCAGGTTCTCTCTAATATGTGCAAAACACTTTCGAATCTCGATGCACATATTGAGGGGGAGCAACTTTTAGAAAACCACATCCGTTCCCAAAAATATCTATAACAAAGTATTTAGAATACTAATTTTGATCGGGAAAGTGATGTTGATATTTTTAGAAAATGTTGATCAAAGAAGTGAATTCTTCATTCTCAATCTGAGATTTTCAAGTCCTATTGCCTCCATGTGCCAAAGCAATTTCGAACATACGATGCACATGTTGAGGGGGAGCTTTTTCTGAAATATCTAAAACAATTCAGGTGCAAAATGCTTTGATCATAGATCACAAGTACCTAGATTGATTATTCAAATGGTTTTCAATTGGTTTCAATGGCAGAAGAACAATACCAAAAAGACCGACCAAATTTATTTTATGCATGGAGATATAAGGATGGTTAGGTTAGGTATTCGTTCCCACGATCCCGCCAGAGCCGGAGGGATCTACCCAGGGACAATCCACTAGATAGTGTAGAAGTCCTTAGGTATGATAGAAAAGGGAGAAAAGTGAGAAATGGGAAGAGTGCGGACTGAGATAGAGCTAGAACTGGAACAAACCCAACAAGGTTCTAGTTATGATATTTTGGTAAGCACTGAAGGGGTTGAAGAATGAAAAAGAAATGAATGAGAAAAGGGTGAAAAGAAATAGCCCTCCTTTATTTCAACCTTAGGGCAGAAACCGGGTTTAATTCATATGCTACTGGTGGTTACCTAGGTAACACCGGTATTGAAGACAGGATGTCATGTACCCAGTGACGCACTGCACTACAACTTTCCAAGCTACTCAAGTTCCTCTTAAAAGGACTTGTTTCATTCTCACGGGGAAACTACATTATCTATCGACTTTTTCTTAGAGATTGTTGATATTGAAGAAGGAGACCCTCTCCCTAGTCTCCGGCATAGGAACCAAATGTGCACTATTGAGTCTAGAGCCACGAGATCATCAATAAATCTCATTAGGACACATTATTCTTGAAGACTCACTGTTTCACACAATGTGGAAAGTGAGAATATATCTTAAGAGTCCTACGCATTATCCATGTGGTATAGCCAGAACATCTGAGTGATATGTTAACATGTTCACAATGAAGATGGAAAACCTTCTAGAGCCAACATCAAACAAGCTCTTGGTAGGTGACATGTGAGATCTATACAATAGGTCAAACTTGTGACAACTGGATTGAAACAATGGGGCGATTCAAGATTGAATCAACCTTGGTCCAGGAAATGGATTGACGGATACCTTTGAAAAACCGGTCGTTGTGCTTAAAAATTATTTTCTCTAGCACATCGAATGTGTATTAATATTTCAAAATAAAAGGTGTTTATGATTGATAATTGATTTTCCTTAAAACCTTCGTTATATTGCAAAACACTTTATATTAAGCAATACACGATTGTTTTTCAAATCACTTTTCATCAATCAGTGAATCACAATCCGCTGGTTCACTCACTCCGTGTTGTCTTCTTTGAGACATTCCGGTTTGAGAACAGCTGCGAAACCCTGTCAAGGAGATTCTTGAATTATACACGATCACAGGCAGTACTTGTACTGATCAACGGGGAACCGTGGGCCATGTACCTCAATTCAACGAAAGTGATGAAAGACACTTTCGTGTATTTTATTGCTAACTATTGTATGCAGGTACACCCAACATTTGCAGCTGTTCAGAATTGAGAAGTCAGTCCATAGCCGCATGCTCACACATCACATTCATGTCTAAAGAATTCATGATAAGTGCATATCTTCATCAACGACTCTGATATTTTTACTCCATGCTTATGCTACGCTGCTGCAAATATCATGAATCAACAAAAGCTTCCGCAACTCTGATGAGAAGATATCATGATCCATAATGTGAGCATGTCGGTCCATATGTCACAACATCACATAATGTCAACACCACAAAGGAAGAGTCAGAGATTTATGGTAGTTGATGATCTCAAAGCTGGCTCAAAACTCATCCTCACGTGGATCAGTTAAAGACCTCCACTTGGATTAACCAAACATGCAAAACATGGAGAATCAAAGACTACGGGCTACAGAGCAAATAACTTAATCAAGAATCTAAGAACAATCAAAATGTAATATCTTTTTGTATTCAATGTAAATTGAGGTGACCTCCCTTAGGGGGAGATTGTTAGGATTTAGAAAATCCATTAGTTAAAGTGTCAGTCACCTCAAGTATATGTATTCATTAGAAAGCTCGTAGTCGTAGTCAAGTTATGTTAATAAGTAGTTAGTTATGTAACACCGTGGAGGACGGACGGGTCTTTACCCACTGTATGCCAGATCCACAGCCCGTAGGAGGCGTGCCTTGTAAGAAACTATAAATACCCTCTACCTCCTAAGGTAGAGAGTTGGAGCTTCAATACCATTTTTCTTTGTTTCATCAAGTTCCCATTTCTCTCTCTACTTTCTCTCTCTAAAATTCAACCCATAAGCCCCTCTTTTAATATGTTTTGATATGTATATGAAATCCAATATGCTACGATTTATGAAATCACATGTGTTTTATGAAATCACACGTGATTCCTAACATACAAATCACATATGATTTTTTCGGACAAAAATTTTAACATTAAAACAAAAGTCAAAAAAAAAAATTGTCGAAAGTATATTGAAGTGCCTGTCTACTGAAAGGTATAAAAATTCTTGTCGCGATAGTGTATTTTTTGTCGCGTAGTGATTTACTATTAGCAAGATATTTTATAATAAAAAAATGTGAAAAGTGGTTTTTTATTTTTATTTTATTTTGATAAAAAAAATAATAAATGGGCAATTTCATATCTCCCATTTACTTTAGTTGAAAATTTCATATATACCCAAACATGCAATAAAACATTGTACATTATGCATTCACTACTTGCATTTTAAATATATATGAAATTAATCATGAAAGTAAGGTGATATATGAAATTAATCCAAAAATAAATAACAATGGTTCATTGAATCTATAAAAATATTGTGTTTATACTGATCTCAACTATTTAACATTATCGAAGTAATTCGATATCTACATTTTGGAACTTGACCGACTCCTAAAAATGGCAATTGAGCCTCACGATCAAATATGATTTACAAAATCGATTAACACGAGGGTTTTTTTTAAGACAAAGACGAGTACGAGTTACGTTCACTTCTCCATATTTATAAAGATGTTTTATGTCTTTTCTCTCTACACTATGAAATTTTCTATTATGATCCTACAACGCACACATGCATGTTTAATAATTTCTTATGAATGAGGTGTGACTTGATCATTGGTTCTATATTTGTTGCACGCTTCTAGGACCGAGATGACAACACAAGTGTACTGTGTCGAAGCCGAACTTTTAGAATATGCCTCAACACTCCTAGTTAGGCTCAATGGCTTACTATTTACCAGCTGACGAATAAGAAATCACATTCTTTGATTTAACTCCATTCAACTTTATTAACCATACATTTGTTTGGCATAAATATAATCAATAAGTAAAAATCACTCTTCTAAAGTATACAACTTTTGTTGGAAGTAATGTCGACATGCCAAACAAAGAAGACTTGTTATTCCTGTTGGGCTGCAAGTCTACCAAAGCAACAAACAAGAAAGTCAAATCAAAAGTCAAAGACAATTTTTGGTAGTTAGAAAATGGTTAAAAACAGTTATAGGCAGTTATGCCTGAAGGGACACAACCCATGGTTCATACAAACCATCACATCCCTTCAAATACACCGTTTAGTTTAGTATATATACACGTATTTGTAAACACAGAAATGTAACCTTTTCCAGATTTATATATCAGTTTTATAAAAGGGTTCAAACCCAATTCCCGTGCTTTCTTTTTATTAATTCTTGAATGATGTATACATGAATGTTTGTTTGATCATATCGATCCTCGAAGTTATGCAACAAACCTGTGGAACATTGGTATCAGAGCGAAGGGATCAAACAACACAACAATTCATGATTCAATCATCAATCAAGTTTCAAAACAGAAAGTTATATCCAATGGAACAAAACCAGTCATCATCAAAAGGGGCAAAGCAAATTGATTCAAGGAAAAAAAGGAACAAACACACCTGTGTTAGAAGAATCAAGCCGAGAACCCCTTAACTGAATCACCACTTGATTCAATTGATACGAAAAAGGCCCAAATTATACACGTTATGCAAGTGTTCGTAAAGAACACACCAACTGAAGAAGAGGTTAACTAGCCACATGATCGGCGGTCAACCACCAAGAATCATAGAAGACAGGGTTTTAGTCTCAAAAGGGAGAGGAGACGTTTTTTTCCTCAGAAAAGAGAGTGGCGTAGAAGTATTATTACTGACATCACCAAGAACCAAAAATAAGGTCAAAGGGTATTATTAACCCTACCAAGTTCCAAAAATTACAAAACACACCCTCCATTTTATTTTTTTTAGTATTTATATCAGTGTTGCAAAGAAAGGCCTACAAGGCCGATTAATCACCGTTTAGGTGTTACTGGGCCATCAACCTTGCCGATTTGTGTAAATCGGTCAAACAAATCGGTCAACTGTGGTCAAGACTGTCAATGATGGTCAAACTTGCCGAAAACTTGCAAAGCTCACTGAAAATGCCCAAGATTCATCGTAAACTATTTGTAATCACCTATAGTCACTTTTATATCTATTACAAGATGTTCTTTAAGGAAAATCCTATCGGGAATACCCAAAACTTGCTAGAAATTCCAATCCGATTAATCACCAATTCACGATTTATGCAACCTTGAACAAATGTAATCACTTATAGTTGTTGTTTATATCTATATCACGATGTTTTTTAAGGAAAATCTTGTAGTGAATATCCAAAACTCGCTGAAAATAGCCAAAACATGCCAAAAATACCAATCCGATTAATCCCCGATTAATCCCGCCTAGACCGTTTACAAGCTACAAGGAGGTCGACCGCCCGACTACCGATTTGCGGTTTTTGCAACCTTGATTTATATATAGGTTTGTTGTTGTTTTTTTTGAAAAGTTATTTTTAGATTTAAGTTTTTAAGTGTTTCAATTTTTAAAAGTTTTAAAGTTTTAAGATGTTTCTTATTTGGTTTATGATAAGAAAACAAGTTTTAAGTTTTTCTTATTTGGTTTATGATAAGACAGTTTCAAGTTTTACTTATTTAGTTTATGATAAGAAAACAAGTTTTTAATATTTTACTTATTAGGTTTAAGATAAGTAATATATATATAAAGTTTAAGGTTTATAAGTTTTAAAGATTAAAGTTACTAAGTTTTTTAAGTTCTTATAAAGTTTTAAAAGTTTAAAGGATATTAAGATTTACATTATTAAGTTTTTTAAGAATTATGAAGTTATGATTCATGTATCTATCATCACTCAAGAATCAAACCAACCAAGATGCCAAAGGAAAAAGAACACAGTTTGTGTTCTTATGAAGAAAATTGAAAGAAGGAACAAAACCAGAATAAACTACACAGTTTGCGTTTTGTTACTGTTAGTGCAAATATTACGATATGTAACTTGTAATACATAACGTAAAATGTACAATTTACTTGTAATCACATTTTATCTCAATATACATTCAACACCTATCGATGACTCAAGTCCTCATATGTTACAACACAGGTTCGTACATGTTGTTATGTGGCATTATGATCAAACCCATTAACAAATCATTTAGAATGATTAAATTACGTTTAAAGTCACTAAGTATTTTAATATGTTAACCATTCTATCTGGAACCTCATTTTACATTTTGCATTCACAAGTATTTTATACAAATACATCTTTTGTAAAATGTCTAACAAATATATACTTTAATTTGTACAAGTAAACTAACTATAATATTCATACAAGTACTAAAGTTTACTTTACACTTGACAAAATATATTTTATTTTGACAAGCACTCAAGTAGATTTTTATTTTACAAAAGGTTACTTACATTTTATTTACAAGTAACTTAACTTTTTAAATAAGTATATACATTTGTTTAAATGTATTTTTCATAAAAAGGAAAACACTCTTTTAGTACCTCATGCATAGTGTCATCTAAATCTTTAAAATATTTTGGAAGATATTCTAAGATATCAAATCTAATAAAATATTATTTTTTAGATTACATCTTTGGCTATAAATAGAGCCCATTGTCTTCTCATTTTTCTCATCCCTTCCAACACACATTCTCTCTATCTTTCTTTCATCTTTTAGGTCTATAGATAACCATGTAGTAACATACATTAATCACCCTCATCATCACATGATCATAATGCTTCTAACATACATCTTTGTTGTAAGCATACTTTACATTTTGATCAACCAAAGAAAGCTTGGAGATCTAGCCATCCTCATTCACCAAAGCATATCAACATATGACGATTTAAGATCTCTTGATATCCTCATTGATTGAAGACTTATTATTTAAGAAGATAATTTAGATTAGTCATTTATATCCATTGGACATTTATCTCATGGTTCATCATTGTAAACATTAGTAATCATCAAAAACATTTCTCATCAACTTAGATTAGATGGTTTATGTGTTTGTGCCATAAAACACAAGGTTTGTTATGTTGGGCCATAAAACATAATGGGAGTGGTTGTACTCGGAAAGAACTCGACATCTAGCTTAGTCGGAAATATTGTGTAGGCGACGTTAGGTTGGTTCTACCTCGAACTAGAACCCGCTATTTAGCTATGTACCGGAAAAAGTGTAACCGGCGATTGTAAGGATTTCTCCGCCGAGAAGGGAGCTTGTTGATTTAGTGAAGTAACTCTCGAGTTGGGTACTCGGGGAGTGGAGTAGGGCGGAGAGGAGATCCGTGACCAAACCACTATAAATCCTCGTGTTCGGTTTGCACTTTCCTTTCTTTATCTCTTTACTTTTATAATTGCTTGTGATGTGGTTTGATGTTGATGCTTGTGTGACAACTTGGTTTACTATGCTTTATATTAGTCATAAACAATAATTCGTACTTTCATATTATAACAAGCTTTATAAGCGATTTGATACAAAAGATCTAACATTTTTAAACGGTAACGTATTCACCCCCCCTCCTTTACGTTTTCACAATTGGTATCAGAGCCTCGTAGCTCTTATTTTCAAACAAAATGGTTTTTAAAATGGAGCACGATCCATGTATCAAATTACCATTGAAGCGAAATATAATATGAAAAATGTTTTGCTAATTATACTTAGAAATTTTGTTGTTAAATGTTAAGATAAGTCACATTAGTAGTCTATAAACATTATAAATTAATAACCTCGATAAAATTAATAATTTGTGCGGTCCCAACTTGGGACCAAAGTCAAATCGAACCCCAATCGATAAAATAATAAGATAATAATTTTTGAAACTATGTATATATATTGGTCAAAAAACTATAAATTAATAATTATTAAAAATTTCATATATATATATAAAGTCCATACATAATTAGAACTTGTACGAATTCAATTAATTCAATTAAGGCCATACATAATTGAAATTTGTCCCAACGAAACTAACTTTTAACTTATTCAAAAACAATGAACTTAACAAATTCAACTATTTTGTGAATGTGAATTCATAAAATGTTAATTGAAACTTGTTTTTCAAATTTATTTTTCATCTCTAACTAATATACATTGTAACTAGTATGTTTTTTTTTGAACAATAACTAGTATGTTGAACTTAGAAATTTAAAGGTCATACATAAAACTTCTTTAAATTAATAAATTATTAATTTATCGATATAATAATATTTCGCTAAATTAATAAAATATCCTGGTCCCAACATCATTAATTTATAGAGGTTTCTTTGTAAAATTTATGGTATTATATTTTTTCTATCAAATCTAGTAAGTCCTACACTTTCTCGCTATGCGTAAGTACATTTTTCAACATTCTGTGCTGACCACGGATTTGGCGGAACCAAAAAAAGGGTTCCTCCCTTGTAATTTTTGGTTTCTTGGTCTGCACAGTATGCAGTTTTTTGGCCAACTTCAAAAAATCATAACTAATTAACCGTAAGTCCGTATAAGTCGAGTCACCTATCATTTTGAAGGGAATTGAGTCTAATTTCATTTAAAAATACTCTCATGGATTGAGTCGAACTTTAAATAAATGAAACAGACCAAATACTATAGTATGTCTAAGATATTAAGTTTCACTTTAACATAAAAACTCAAAATTTTGAATCAAGCAATTTAAGTTAGTATTCTTAGAACTTTGATACAATTTGTTTTGAAACTAAATAATTTGGTAATATGTTTAAAGGAAACTAATCAAGCTTGGTATACATCGTCATATTTAAATACAAAATGACAAAAAATATTTGTATTTTTATGCTATACTAAATGACCACTTGTTTATGTTGTTTGCATATATGTTGCTTACTTATTTTCAAATTATTGTTTACACTTGTTTGGTTGTATAATATAAGTGTCAATCTTGCCATGTTATTTATTAGCTTGTTTGACGATTTCTTGTTTATGCACAATAGGACATTTGCTAGATTTGTGCACTAATTTGAAAAATTGTTTTACCATCGCATATAGAATTAGATCAATTTCTTTGCATAGGTTATAGTAACATCTCGCATAACTTATGAAATGTCATAACTCACTTAGCAATGAGTACTAAGTAAATTAGTCAAGTACTTTGAAAAATGGAGGTTTTAAGAGAGTGTTTGGTACAAGGACAAAAACAATGTTGTATGATGTAATTTATGTGTTTTCTCTTTCTAAGATGATAACTAAACTTAAAACAATCATGTGAACTAACTTTTCCGTGCAGGAGGATAACATTTTAATGTTATCAAATTTTTACCGTTTTCACTATTTAGTGAAAATCGCTAGCCCCTATTGAAAGTACATGCTCCCGTGTGTCTATGTGTGTTATTGATTGTTCCTAACTAGAAATAATTATCTCCATATGTTTTAAGAAAAATTTCAGGATTCGAAAAAGTCCCCGAGGGTTAAAAAATGCCTCTGTCAACATTTCTGCACAGCCCCGAATTTGACGGACCCAAAAAATTGGTTCTGTCCATTATAAATTTTGGTGCCGCCATATTTGTACTGCCGGACCAGACGGAACCATAAATCGGGTTCCGTCCGTGTAAATTTTTGTTGCCGTAGCCACTACAAGTAAGTTGCTGAATTTTACCAATCCCGCACTCTAATTTACCAAATTTTGTTTCTAGGATAGTTTTTATTGCTTTTCATTTATATTAGGGCTAGTTTAACTTACTTAGACCAATAGGATATTCATTTCCCACCAAAACACAAAAATTCACAAAATCCACCCAAGGAACCCTTTCCTATAAAGGAAGGAACCCTAAATTTGGTTTCTTGCAATCCGTGGATGTCTGACTTTTAAGATTTTGCATTGATTGAAGTTCATTTACTGCATATCTTTCATATCTCACTCAACACATCCTCAATGAATTGACTTAGGATGTTTGACATACTCTTAAACACTTCCATCTCATTAGAAGCCATCATCGTTGTATGGATTAACATCAAATCAAACACATTTCTCCATTAATCCTTAGTTCCATAAATTAACACATTTAGGATGGTCATTTTCACACCTTCGCTACTACTTCTTTTTAAGCTTAGCATTTCTTAAAGCAAAGTCAAAATGACTAAATCCTCAACCTCAAACAATCCACTTAAGAAAACCACTAGGATTAGTGTTCGATCTTGTTGCTTCGTTAACTTGAACTCTTCATCCTCAGACTCGTTACCTCTCAACATCTCATCACCCATTCGAGATGAGAACTTTCTAAACTTAAGTACTCCAACTCCACCACCAAAATCACCCACCATTATGACTACTTCACAACCATCCAAAACACCTTCACTACCAAAGTCTCCAAAACTTGTACCTATCAAACTTTGTGCAACACCACCAACATCTCCTCACCCGTTTGCGGATGACTTAGATGACTTGCCACCGAGACTAACAAATCTGGACTCATTATTTGCAAACATATCATACACAAGTCAAACATATGACTATAGATATTATTTTTGTATCTACATGTATTGCCTCGCTTGGTTAACATGAAAATAATGTGTCATCCTCTAAGACGATAAGTATTTACATCCAGTCATAACTCACACATATGTTAAGGATGCATTATCAAGTCTTGTTATCCTTGAGTACAATCTAAGCTTTATAATCTCAACAAGGTATGATTTACAACTTAAGTATTTTGTCCGAAATATTCAAGTATATATGACTTACAATTGTAGTCATTAAAAGTTATATCTGAAAAATCAATACCCAAGTATTTTAACGACACGTGTTAAAACACTAATCCTAAAATGACTCAAACACTTATCCCATCTTAACTCAAACACTTATCCAAAACAAACAACCCACTGTGGCACTTATCCCTATTTGACACCTACTATCCCTCTGCCATCTTTTGGCACCATTGCGTATTGCTCATGAACCTCCTAGAGCATCCTTTGAACCAAATGCGCCCTTTCATATGAACCTATATCTCAGCTCCTAAGCTTCATAAACATGACCAAAACTTCAAGCACTTCACCCACTAGTTGTACCAACCAATGAACCATAAGAATTAGTATCCGTACTTGTTGTGTTCAAAATCTATGGACAAATAAATCAACCTAAGTACTCCCATAGCACAACAAACCTCTACATCACCACATCCTTATTTAGACACACTAGAAGACCTACCACCTAGATAAAAAAATCCACCATCCTTACCATCATTTGAATTCGATGAGTGTATTGCTCAAAAAGCCCTTGTGTCCAACTGTCACACCCCCAAATTACCTGTTTTGCAGCGGAATGGAATTCCTGGGGGATGACTGTCATAGCATCAAAGTTATAGTTATATTGAACGACCTAAAGTGTCGTTTGGAAAACACATCGTTTGATTTAATAAAACAATCAGAGTTTACAAAGTATAGGTCCCAAATAAAAATCAATTTGTGCGGAAATAAGTTTGTTACAAGCCAAACGATGTTTTTAAATTGCATAAATCCCATGTGTGATGCGTCGTCACCACGACTCTATGCTATGTCCATATGCATGCCATGAAGTGAATGCCTTAGATACCTGAGATAAAACATGCTAAAAGTGTCAACACAATGGTTGAGTGAGTTCATAGAGTTTGGTTTGAAATGTAAAGCCTTTAAAGAATGTTCATGCAAGAAAGGCATTGTAAATCCACTCAGTTCCAAGTTCCACCCATACAAAACTTGCAACCTGTGTGTTTACAACCCACTGCCGAAAATGTGTATAGTTTATGTTCAATCACATGATGTCAATCTTGTTTGTAAGTAGGACATATGTGCATACGATATATACAAGTACTTAATGCAAAGAATCACAATAATCGAACCTCTTGACAAGTCTAAATTGTTTGTTATGTTTCATTGAATAACATATTATATTCACCCCATGTCACGTCATCAAGGACCCAAAGGTGGGGCGTCGGCCGATAGTACTATCAATACCTCTCCATGGCTCCCGCAGAGTTAACCAATTGCTAAAGTATGTATGTTGATGCATAATTGAAAACAAGTTTAGCACATTAAGGCACATATCGCAATAAACCACACATAATGTCCAAAGTGTATAAGAAGTATAGTGTAACACAATTGTATAAATGGTTTGAGTATTCGCAAGAGTGAAACAAGTATTTAAGCATGTATCTCCCCCAAATAGTTTGTAAGAATTTAAACGAGTAAAAGCGGGGTATGAACTCACGGTAATCCTTAAAAGTTTAGAGTACTTGTGAAAGTAAATGAAAATAGTTGAGCATGTATCTCCCCCAAAAGTAATTCAAAAGATATAAAAGTAGGGGCTATGAAAACTCACAAGAATATGTCAAAGTTTAGAATATTTGTGATAGTAAAGCAAGTAGTTGAGCATGTATCTCCCCAAAGAGTTTATAAAACAAATAGGTAATAGAAAGTGGGACTCTGAACTCACCCGGTATGATTGATATGCTAACAAAATGAAGTGCGAAAATGAGGCTCGGAAACTATCCGCGACCTAAAATGAATGATGTGCTCTAATATAAGTCATGAAACAATGTCGTGCATGCAAATCATATGTAATCTATACCACTTGTACGTTTTTGAAAATAGAATTTATCGTCGAAATATATGTTTATGACATCTCGTCATGTTTATAAAATACTTTACAATTAGTTACGTTGAAACAACCTCCTACGATAGTCGCAAAATGGTGCACATCGAGTGTTAGGAAACGAACTCAACTGTTTTGGAAAGCTTGTATCATTATCTCAAAGTTTTAGCATTTAAGTTTACATCCTAGAGGTCTCGATCATGGAGATAAATATAGGTTTAGTATGGTAATTGTATCCAAAATATTGTTTAAGGGTGGTTTCCGGCAAAGTTTGAGTGACTATATTTTATTCGTTACAACTCCGCTTGACAAACGGTTGGACATTTTGGAAAATATGCTAGGCGAACTTACTTTTACTAGAAGACATCTATTTATAAAAAGTTCTACATCAATGTTAAAAACGACCTCCAACATGGTGACTTGTTTTGCCGTAACACTTGTCTATTAGAAATAATATAGTTTTTCTTATATAATAAAGTTACGGCAACTTTGTGAAAACGTGTATAATTTAATCGTTACAAGTCCGTTTTCTACGTTTTATATGTCCTTAGCTTCGTATCAAAGTATACTAATATATTTTTGACAAGTCGACATAATTTATAACACCTAAGTTTCACTTTTGACTCGTAAAGGGTGACATTTTCATGCTGAAATTTCTGGAATTATTAGTTTTCGTCGTCAAACTTCAAAAATTCATAACTTCTTCGTTATAACTCCGTTTAATCCGTTCAAGCGCCACGTTTTCGTTTTAAAGTATATTTTCTAAATATCTAGCCTAACAAAATGGCTCCGGAAAAGTGGTCGAAAATGGTGTACGTCGATCGTTAGAGAAACGAACTCGACGGTTTTGGAAAGTTTGTATCGATATCTAAAAGTTTCATTCGGGAGTTTTCGCTCAAAAGGTCTCGATCATAAAGATATTAAAGGCTAAAGATGGTGGTTTTGTTAATTGTGTGCGTAAATGAGTTTCGCCAATGTTTGAACATCCGTAATTAATTCATTATAACTCCGCTTGACAAACGGCTTTTTGTTTTGAAAAATATGGCGGTGAACTTGATTTTACTAGAAGACATTTCGCTCTAAAAGTTTCACAACCTTGTTAAAAAACAACAAACATAGCCTTTATGACTAACTAAATACTTGTAACGTAAAATAATATAGTTTTTCGAAAATAATATTTACGGCAACTTCATAAAACGTGCATATATTTGTCGCTTTAAATCCGTTTTCACGTAAAATATGTCCTTAGCTCGTATCGAAGTAAACTAATATATTTTGACTAGTCGAAATAATTTGTGAAGCTTAAGGCTCGTTTTGACCCGAATATGTAAAAACAGCAAGCTGATTTTTCGGAAAAATATACGTTTCGTCGTCAAACTTTAAAAATTCACCACGGCCGTTATAACTCCGTTTTATCCGCTCAAAAGGCCACGGATTCGCTTTTAAAGTATATTTTCTAAATCTCAAGACCAAAATGTCGTACCAACAGTAGGTTTTTCCAGAATTTCGAAACAAGGACAGAACCTTAAAATATAGTTTACGAAAATAGTTTTTCTCGGACAAAACCTATTCTAATCCCTTCAAATCAACTCCAAACTAATCTAATCCTACCATACACCTTCTTAGGGTGTCATGGGTTCCTAATCACCATCAAGACCAAAGAATAACTTGGGAATAATTATAGGATGACTATAAGTATATAAAACTTCTAAAATCATGAAATAAATGGTATAAATCACATAACCTGCATATAAGCTCCAAAAATGAAAAGAAACTTATGAAAATGAAGAGGAAACATAAAAATGATAAGAATATGCTTACTAGTGAAAATGAAGAGGTGCTAGTAACAAGGATTAACTTAAATATCCTTGGTTTTTATTTCAAAACCATAAAAAGGATATGATCTAGGTTGTAAAACACACTTGATTTTGCAAAAACTTTTGATCCCCTTGCTCTTGTATGTGTGACCGGTTATGGAAGCCAAAGAAGGAGAGAAATATTTTTTTTTCACACTTGGAGTTATGAGAAATTGTGAAATAATTGAGTAGGACTTTTGTAGAATGAAGTGAATTATTTGAAGACATAAACCATGCCACATTAATGAATACACCCTCCCCATGGGCGTGATTTTGGGGACTTTGTCTCAAGATATTTATTTTATTATTATTTTTTTTTTAAATGTATACTTGTATATGTTTGAGTAAAATGTGCAAATATTTGACAAAGTATAAGTAAAACAAAGTTAAGTTAAGATAAATGGAAGTTTTTGGTGCAAGTAACTTTTTAATAATTCAAAATAGATTGTATTGAGATGATAAAAATTGTAAAAATACTTTCCTTGTGAAAATCGGGTGATAAAATAATTGTCGTAAAATTTTTAAGAAAACGACGTAATAATTAAACTTTAACGATTAAAATACCAAATAAATTTGAAACACTAGGAAAACTAAAAATATAGTTTTTATGAACAAATTGTAAGTATAAAAATACCTCGGGATCATTTTTGAAAGTAACGGATTAAATATTTAAAATAATAACTCACGCGATAAAGATTATTAAATATAAAAATTTACGTTGAAGGTGAAATGAAAAGTCGTGAATGTACTAATGAGATGCACATGATGTCAATGAAATGTAGACTAATCATAGTCCATATGAAATGTACGTGATGTCATGATCATGAATTCGCGCTAAACCTCCAAGGTTACGCAATTTGAAACAAGTAAACCAAGTTTACTACAAATGTTGAAATAATGAGACATGAACGTGTGAGAAATGACACGAAAGTACGGTTGTCACATTCGCCCATCCAAAAGGAATTGTCCACGAATTCAATCGTTGTTAGGTCTATCGAATTTGAGTTTGTAATGAATAACGAGGAGAAAGACATGGAGAAGTGTCGTTCACGGTTATCGATGATTGAGAGTGTATAAAACATCGTAGTAGAGAAAAAAATATTGGATGAATCTCATATGTAACACTTTGAATTGGAACATGTGAACATTTTGCTTGCACTAAGATTTATAAATAACCGCTCCCAACATAACATAATCCCTCCAGAATTAGACATAGTTAGCTAGGCTATGTATAATTAAGGAACGATGATGTGACGTTCGGTTTGGTTGTTATAACTCTCGATGCTTACAAGGATTTAAACCGTGTCGTTACAATGATCGATAAAGTAATAAGAAGTAAAATTTCGTAAGTGATATCGAATCGAAAGGAAATAAAGCGACGATGATGAGAATATCTTACAACAAGTGGTTTATCAAAAGTAGTACATCTTAGGTTATAAAGATTCGGATACGATGAAAACATAGACTTAGTACAACATGATACATAGAGAAAACAAGACTGTTAATTTCGAGCTTCTTCGCCTTCCTCGTCATTGATACCTTGACGAGCCTCCTCCTAACATGTATGCATTCCCATGAGCACATTCAACTTGTTGACCTTGGTTTTGGGGACATTGACTCGATAGTGTCCTTGCTCCCCACATCCGAAACATGTCATTATAGTTTTACCTCTACAATTCCCGGCTAGGTGTCCTAATTTTTGCATCAAGCGGCACTTGCGGGGCAAATACGGAGTGATGAAACTTACATCTAGTACATAGTGGGTGTGTTCCAAAGATATCCTTTTCCTTTGCGATCCTTAGCAAGGTGTCCCACTTTTGATGATAAAGCATATGCCATGGACCATCATGATGTAGCGTGCATTGATGACATCGTGGTAAGTTTCGAGATAAGTTCTTTCCTTTGTTGGTGCAAAGAACATAAACCACTGGCGCTTCTTGTCTTCTATTCATTTGTTGGTGATGGTTAGTGTTCTGACTTTGGTTGTTGTTGTTATAACCTCCCCGTCATTTCCCATTTCCTTTGTTGTTGTTAGTTTGGTTGTCGCGGTTGTTGTTGGTTTGATCGTTGTCATTGTTGTGGTGGTTATTGTTGATAATGTTTTCCCTTTTCACAACTTGAGCCATGAGTAATTGAGTTACCTTGATGGTCTCTTCAATTGTTTGCGAATCGAAAGAGGCTACTTCTCCTTGAATGCATTTTGGAAGTCCTCCAATGAAACTTTCTAGTAGTTTCTCATTGTCCATAACCATATATGGACACAAAACAGCCAACTCTTGAAACCTTCTGATGTAGGTCTCAATATCATAACCAACGGTCACTAGCCCAATAAATTCCATTTTCAATTTCTTCATCTCCTTGGGCGGGCAATACTTAGTCATCAACCTCTTGAATTGATCCCATGAGAGTTTATAAGCATTTTCCATGCCAATAGGTGTGCATAATGATTCCACCATAACATTGCCTCATCCAAGAGTGTACTAGTAGCAAATTTCACCTTGCGGTCATCCGGGCAATCGCATATAAGAAATAACAACTCGATCCTTTCCAACCAACGGATCATAGTAATGGCTCCTACAGGCCTCCTCAACTTGGGGTCACCGCTCTTAAAGTCCATGTATGTACCACTCAACTCTCGAATCTCCTGCAACTCCTGTAGTAGTAGCATGTCTAGTAGTTTCGAGAATGACCGTGGTCTCGACAAAGGGCAAAGAAAGACTATCGCTGCCCGCTCTTTCTCTAGTTCCCTAGCTATACAATCCTTTATATACTTTTGGATATCGGCATGTCATTTCTAGTGCATCTTTCTTGACGTCATAACTCTTCAAAATGAAAGGAAAATGAGACGTAGTCAAATCCTATGTTAAGAATAGGCGCTCTAAAGAGAAGTGATAGAAGGTGGTAAGTTTGTGGGTATTTATCAAAATGATCGACGGGTTCTGAAAAGATGGTTTATGAGGTGTTGTAAGTGCTACAAATGTAGTTCATCCCTAATATTGCTATCATGCTAGCAAGAAGATAGGTATCATCTCAACTATGTCGAAGAATGTTTGTTCTAGTTTCACTTGTAGATGAGGAGTCATTGATTGTCCGACATGTTCAAACCTGTGGCATCTCTTGATATGGAAATGAGGTTACTTGGAATTTCTAGAGAACACAATGCCTTAGGGGAAGTTTATATCGATAGCCTTAATTTAACCAAATTTTCCTTTAAGGGATACTCATTGTAGGGAAGTTCACATATTGTTGAAGCTATGTTTAGTGAAATGTTCTCGTAGCCTCGTATAGAAGACTTGGTATATCCCTATAGTGTTGTTTCATGGTTATTTGCTTCGTATAAAATCTCGTAACTCGGTCTAGCTAGTACTTATGGAATGATAGAGTTTGAATTCTAATTCAAAATAGTGGTTCGGGATGTCTCATGATGTCTTAAGATTTTTGTTGAGTTTTGAATCATCCTACCTCCTAGTTCTAGTCCTTGTTGGTAATTCCAACATCCTTCCATTGTTTTCTTGTATCGAGGAATCCTCCTCACAGATGGTATAGGAAGTCTTTCCTAAAAGGTCAATCGTCAAATCCTAACTTATCGGTTGAGTAAGAGATAAATGGCGTAAGCATCTATAGAGTGTTAACAGAAGAAATGTTTATGCACGATATACCGATTATAAAACTTTGCTTTCGAACGAGAATAAATAGTTGGTAAGAAAATTACAAAGAAAGTTATGAAAAGGTTTGTAAGACCACTTTATTGAGTAAGAAAGAAACATTTTTATCGTTTGCCAAATAATAGAAGATTTCATAGTTTAATTAATATCAAGATGGTTTAGAGGTTGGTAATATAATAGTCAGTAACGTAAAGGCAAATAGTCTGTGAGGTAAGCGTACCAAGTTTTATGATTTTAAATCAGACAGTGACTAATATAGCTCACCAAAAGGGTAAATTAGTTTATAAGATCGTAATATTACTTGCAGGAAAATTTGTAATATAGTTTGTAACTTGCTATTGCAATTGTTTGTTGTTTTATAAAATAATAGCAAATTAATCGGTTTATCATACTATGAGAAAATAGTTTGCAAAGTATCAGTGAGGTCATTGTTTATAAAGTATTATTAAAGTCGTAAATTTTGGTTTAATGGTACAGAATAAGATGAAATGGTCGGTAAAATAGTTGAAAGCGCTTGTGTTAGATAACGATGAAGTTTATTATCTCATAAGAGGAATGTAGAACAAATAGTTGGTATTCCACGCTTTGTTTTGTAAGATAATAGCTTGATGATTTTTCGAGTAACATGAAAATCGTTTCGCATGAGGATATTACATAGTTGATACAATGACTCGAAACCATTTGATAAATTGATAATAAAACAATTTAAGTTAAAGCTTTATGAAACCACGTTTCTAAGATGGTGATAAAATAGTTCAAATAAAAATCAAGTGAAATATTTTCGTGAAATAGTAGCGAGGTAATTTGGAATAAAATTTGTTGGATGGTTTGTAGGATACATAGGAGAATCTTATCGAGCGAGAATAGTCTACTAATTGGTCGAGAATAAAGTTGACCTAACCCCTAGTAGGATAGTGATGTATCATCGCGAATTGATTGAAGAATTGGGCAATCGGAATAGGGAATGAAGTAAACAAAGGTTGTGGTTATCGTGGAGATAATAAATGATAAAGTTTACATCGCCTAAAAAGGTACTTGTTATCCGCTCTGCTGGTAGTCTAATCGTGTTACAAGTGTAGGAGTAGTAGGCGGTCTAGCAACAATAGCCCTAGAACTCTCACCCTCAAACCTATGAAATGATGTAGTGTCTATAGTCTTAGTGGTAGATGGTAATGGTGTGTCAAATCATGCACGCTTCCCAAGCCGCAAGTTAGGTGTATGAGTATCGGGTATGAGATGTGATGGTACGGATGGTGCTCAAATGATAATGATGATGAAAATAATGACAATGATGATAATGGAATCCTTGTGGTGAGTTAAGAAAATAGGTTCATTAGGATTAAGTCTATAAGTTCTACCCAATAGTATGATCCGTCCCAACCGAGTGATAAAATTGCCCGATTCTATAGTGAATCGATAGTGATCGTGATGGTGTAGGTGTAACCGTCCTCCCAAAAGGGTTTATCTCGGTATTCAACGTTATCGGTGAGGAGTCAATTGATGTGAAAATCGTGATAGGAATGACAAGGAATTCTCCACGTTAGAATATGAGGAAAAATAATGGGATGGGTATTTGAAGGCATCTATGTGACAATCGCTGTGAAATGAAAGTGAATAACTCGAAAATGTACGATAAATCGCATGCAAAGTGAACACGCACTTATGATGAAATGATGAGATGCTATGATAATGTAGTTATAGTCTAGGTCAAAGATGCAACCTAGTTCTCTATAATCGTAGCTCGTACCAATCACACCCCAATTTACTGCTTTGGCAAATGAATGGAATTCACGGGGCATTGACAATCATAGCACCACATCACAGTTATATTGAACGACCTAAAGTGTCGCTTTTAAAACACATCGTTGGATATTTCATAAAAACATAATCGAGTACAACATCGGTCCCAAAAGGTTTAACAAGTTTAAGGAAATACAAATATGTTACAAATCCAAACGATGTTTTGAAATAAAGAGCCATAATGTACATAATGTAAGTCGACGTCATGACTCAAAATATAGGTCCCTAAACCATGTCATGATGAACGTGCCTCGCCACTCGAAAATACATTGCTAAAACGCCAACAATAATGTTGGTGAGAAATCATAGGTTTATGTAAATGATTTATACGACTACCCAAGTATAGACCATGCATGACAATCAAGTCACGTAAAAATAATGTTACAATTGCTCTAAGCCCATGACCCCGAAACTAGATCGCTCAATAATGTATGCCCTCGCAGAGTGTTTGCGACAACTCCGTAATACCATCAAATGAAATGCATCCGCTCACTTGGTTGGGATTCACCAACCCGGATGGAGCGCCACCTCGATAGATCTATCCACTCATCCTCGCTTCAAAGATTAACGGTTCATGTTCAAGTAATGGGACTTTCAAATTGGCAAATGTGGTAACTTAAGCAATGTAATGAATTTAACATACTTGGTATCGTATAAAAAAATGTAGTGCAATGTATTCTCCCGGTTTGAAAATAATCAAAGCATGTAAAACGGGCTATGAAAACTCACTTGGATAAACCGGAATACGGCAAAAGTGAGTACACCGAGGTTTATAATGATGCGTCAACCGGACCTATTATCAATGATATGATATGTCATGAGTTGCAATGTAATGTTATGCATGCACTTCAGATGTTATTTATACCATTTACGGGTTTTTGAAAATATTACTCGTCGTCGAAAAATACTCTTTGACGCCTTGACCAATCAAAATGACTTTACATGTTTTACATCAAAATGTCATCCTACAATGGTTTTATAATGATTTTGGTGAAATTACCATTTTTCGTCAAAACAATATCGCCGGAAAAACCATGAAATTAACAAAATGGCTCCGAAAAGTGGTCGTAAAATGGTGTACGCCGATCGTTAGAGAACGAACTCGACGGTTTTGGAAAGTTTGTATCGATATCTAAAAGTTTCAGTTCAGAGTTTTCGCTCAAAAGGTCTCGATCATAAAGATATTAAAGGCTAAAGATGGTGGTTTTGTTAATTGTGTGCAGAAAATGAGTTTCGCCAATGTTTGAACATCCGTAATTAATTCATTATAACTCCGCTTGACAAACGGCTTTTTGTTTTGAAAATATGGCCGGTGAACTTGATTTTACTAGAAGACATTTCGTTCTAAAAGTTTCACAACCTTGTTAAAATAAATGCAAACATAGCCTTTACAATAATCTAAATACTTGTAACGTAAAAATAATATAGTTTTTCGAAATAATATTTACGGCAACTTCATAAAAACGTGCATATATTTGTCGCTTTAAACCGCTTTTCTACGTAAAATATGTCCTTAGCTTCAGATCAAGTAAACTAATATATTTTTGACTAGTCGAAATATTTGTGAAGCTTAAGGCTGCTTTTTGACCGAAATATGTAAAACAAAGAAGCTGATTTTCAAAAAATATACGTATCATCAAACTTTAAAAATTCACCACGGCTTCATAACTCCGCTTTTATCCGCAAAAGGCCACGGATTCAAAGTATATTTTCTAAATCCAAGACCAAAATGTCGTAAACAGTTTTTTCCAGAATTTAAACAAGGACAGAACCTAAAATATAGTTTACGAAAATAGTTTTTCGGACAAAACCTATTCTAATCCCTTCAAATCAACTCCAAACTAATCTAATCCTACCATACACCTTCTTAGGGTGTCATGGGTTCCTAATCACCATCAAGACCAAAGAATAACTTGGGAATAATTATAGGATGACTATAAGTATATAAAACTTCTAAAATCATGAAAAAATGGTATAAATCACATAACCCGCATATAAGCTCCAAAATGAAAAGAAACTTATGAAAATGAAGAGGAAACATAAAATGATAAGAATATGCTTACTAGTGAAAATGAAGAGGTGCTAGTAACAAGGATTAACTTAAATATCCTTGGTTTTATTTCAAAACCATAAAAAGGATATGATCTAGGTTGTAAACACACTATTTTGCAAAACTTTGATCCCCTTGCTCTTGTATGTGTGACCAATTCATAAACCATGCCACATTAATGAATACACCTCCCAACTTTGTCTCAAGATATTTATTTATTTTTATTTTTATTTTTTAAATGTATACTTGTATATGTTTGAGTAAAATGTGCAAATATTTGACAAAGTCAAAGTTAAGTTAAGATAAATGGAAGTTTTGGTGCAAGTAACTTTTAATAATTCAAAATAGATTGTATTGAGATGATAAAATTGTAAAAATACCTTGTGAAAATCGGGTGATAAAATAATTGTCGTAAAAATTTTAAGAAAACGAAATAATTAAACTTTAACGATTAAAATACCAAATAAATTTGAAACACTAGGAAAACTAAAAATATAGTTTTTATGAACAAATTGTAAGTATAAAAATACCTCGGGATCATTTTTGAAAGTAACGGATTAAATATTTAAAATAATAACTCACGCGATAAAGATTATTAAATATAAAATTTACGCGTGAAGGTGAAATGAAAAGTCGTGAATGTACCAATGAGATGCACATGATGTCAATGACATGTAGACTAATCTTCCATTGAAATGGGATGTCATGGGAATTCCTAAACCTCAAGACATCATCAAAAGTGATATGTTTCAAGGGATAATTTATAGGATGATTATAATTGATAATAAGTAATAAAACACTAAAAGTGGTATAAACTCATATGTAACATGCATGATTCTTGCAAAAATGATGGAATAACATAAAAATGGATATAAAAGAATTATGATGATCATGAATTGCTTACTTGAATGATGTTGTGGAAGAAAATGATGAAAACCTTAATTAATCTTTAGGTTTTTATTTCAAAACCTTGAAATAGATATCTAATAGGACTTGATAATCACTTGGATGATAAAAAAATATGGTTTCTACATGTTTCTTGGTCTTGGCCGAAATTTTGAGGGAGAAAGGAGAGAACACATTTGTTTTACACCTTCAATGTGTGAAGTGTATGTGTTTTTGAAAAGATATTATCTAGTTATGTAATAAATATCTACTAGTAAATGTATATGTGTACATGAAGTAGAGAAAAGCAAATTGATAACATGTGATGACTAGGGGGGCATGTGGCCGGTTATGGGTTAGATTAGGCAAGAATTGGGTAGTTTGATAATTAAGTGTATTATTTGTTAAATGTAGTGTATAATTGATAAGCATAATTTATTATTTAATGTAGCGTTAACTAAAAATAAATTTTAACGGAACAAAATAAAATGTATTGAAGTCATAAAAATTATAAAAATGCATTTCTTACATGAGTTGAGTGAAGTAAATATTTATCGAGTTGCATATACAAAAATCGTCGTAAATATTTATGCATAACAATTATATACAAAATAAATTGAAAACATCGGGTAAACCAGTAATATAATTTTTATAGTCTTAAAAGGAGTATAAAAATGTATTAGAAAAATTTTTGGAAGTGTCGGATCAAATGTTCAAATAATGTTTACACGATAGCGTTTATTTAATAAGAAAATAAACGTTTAATGTAAAATGCAAAACCATGCACGAACCGATATGAAATGATGAATATTGAGTTTGAGAAATGACCGGAAATTGAGAATTGTGACATTCTTCCCATGTCAAAGGAATCACGTCCTCGTGATTCGATTAATGATACTATGGTCCGAACCTCGACAAGGGTTCTAAAAGTTTATGCTCATGTATGGTCTAAATGATTATGTCAATGCTTATGCATATAGGTTCCTCGTCCAACTAAATACGCTCGTGCTATCGTGAGCATTTCCGTCCTAAATACATGCTCTCTTATGACTAAGCTTGATGAGGCAGTTTCCCATTCTCGAGCAAAATTTTCAAAGACTTTTAGGTAACCGATTTTACTTAATCCCACAACTCATCAAACAAGAACTGTCATACGATTAGGCTAAATCGGTTTAGGTAACAACTTGTTTCTAGCTTGATCGTTGCAACTCATCAAACAAGAACTGCCACTCGGATCAAACAGAAACAAGTGGTTTGAAGAAAATCTTTGAAAATTTGGCTCGACACGGAATTGCACACATATGAGACTACTACTCCCTTTATTGCATGATTCTTCCCGAATTAGACATAGGTGATCGTGCTATGTATAGTTTAGGAGTAACTATGCAATGCTTGGACTAATCGTCTCATATGATGTTTGGTGTTGAGTCATAAGTTCGCATGTATAAAGAATGTGCACTTATAATGATATGATAAGATGCTATGATGATGTAGTTATAGTCTAGGGTCAATGATGCAACCTAGTTCTCTATAACCGATTCTCGATACCAATCATCACACCCCAAATTACTGCTTTGCAATGAATGGAATTCTGGGGATGACCGTCATAGCATCAAAGTTATAGTTATATTGAACGACCTAAAGTGTCGTTTGGAAAACACATCGTTTGATTTAATAAAACAATCAGAGTTTACAAAGTATAGGTCCCAAATAAAAAAATCAATTTGTGCGGAAATAAGTTTGTTACAAGCCAAACGATGTTTTTAAATTGCATAAATCCCATGTGTGACGCGTCGTCACCACGACTCTATGCTATGTCCATATGCATGCCATGAAGTGAATGCCTTAGATACCTGAGATAAAACATGCTAAAAGTGTCAACACAATGGTTGAGTGAGTTCATAGAGTTTGGTTTGAAATGTAAAGCCTTTAAAGAATGTTCATGCAGCAAAGACATTGTAAATCCACTCAGTTCCAAGTTCCGCCCATACAAAACTTGCAACCTGTGTGTTTACAACCCACTGCCGAAAATGTGTATAGTTTATGTTCAATCACATGATGTCAATCTTGTTTGTAAGTAGGACATATGTGCATACGATATATACAAGTACTTAATGCAAAGAATCACATCCAACTGAACCTCTTGACAAGTCTAAATTGTTTGTTTTGTTTCATTGAATAACATTATATTCACCCCATGTCACGTCATCAAGGACCCAAAGGTGGGGCGCCGGCCGATAGTACTATCAATACCTCTCCGCCGGCTCCCGCAGGAGTTAACCAGTTGCTAAAGTATGTATGTTGATGCATAATTGAAAACAAGTTTAGCACATTAAGGCACATATCGCAATAAACCACACATAATGTCCAAAGTGTATAAGAAGTATAGTGTAACACAATTGTATAAATGGTTTGAGTATTCGCAAGAGTGAAACAAGTATTTAAGCATGTATCTCCCCCAAATAGTTTGTAAGAATTTAAACGAGTAAAAGCGGGGTATGAACTCACGGTAATCCTTAAAAGTTTAGAGTACTTGTGAAAGTAAATGAAAATAGTTGAGCATGTATCTCCCCCAAAAGTAATTCAAAAGATATAAAAGTAGGGGCTATGAAAACTCACAGTAATATGTCAAAGTTTAGAATATTTGTGATAGTAAAAGCAAGTAGTTGAGCATGTATCTCCCCCAAAGAGTTTATAAAACAAATAAGTAATAGAAAGTGGGGCTACGAACTCACCTGGTATGATTGATATGCTAACAAAATGAAGTACACGAAAATGAGGCTCGGAAACTATCCGCGACCTAAAATGAATGATGTGCTCTAATATAAGTCATGAAACAATGTCGTGCATGCAAATCCATATGTAATATATACCACTTGTAATGCTTTTGAAAATAGAATTTATCGTCGAAATATATGTTTATGACATCTCGTCATGTTTATAAAATACTTTACAATTAGTTACGTTGAAACAACCTCCTACGATAGTCGCAAATGGTGCACATCGAGTGTTAGGAAACGGACTCAACTGCTTTGGAAAGCTTGTATCATTATCTCAAAGTTTTAGCATTTAAGTTTACATCCTAGAGGTCTCGATCATGGAGATAAATATAGGTTTAGTATGGTAATTGTATCCAAAATATTGTTTAAGGGTGGTTTCCGCAAAGTTTGAGTGACTATATTTTATTCGTTATAACTCCGCTTGACAAACGGTTGGACATTTTGGAAAATATGCTAGGCGAACTTACTTTTACTAGAAGACATCTATTTATAAAAGTTCTACATCAATGTTAAAACGACCTCCAACATGGTGACTTGTTTTGCCGTAACACTTGACTATTAGAAATAATATAGTTTTCTTATATAATAAAGTTACGGCAACTTTGTGAAAACGTGTATAATTTAATCGTTACAAGTCCGTTTTCTACGTTTTATATGTCCTTAGCTTCGTATCAAAGTATACTAATATATTTTTGACAAGTCGACATAATTTATAATACCTAATTTTCACTTTTGACTCGTAAAGGGTGACATTTTCATGCTGAAATTTCTGGAATTATTAGTTTTCGTCGTCAAACTTCAAAAATTCATAACTTCTTCGTTATAACTCCGTTTTAATCCGTTCAAGCGGCCACGTTTTCGTTTTAAAGTATATTTTCTAAATATCTAGCCCAAAATATTTTACCAACTGTCGAATTTTCCCAGATTTAAAAATATGGACAGACCCTAAATAAAACTTGTCGAAATGAGTTTTTCACGCGCAAAACCTATTCTAACCAATTCAAAACAATTTCGAAGCTATCCAAATCCTACCATACACCTTCTTAGGGTGTCATGGGTTCCTAGACATCACCAAAAGTGATATATTTCAAGGGATAATTTATAGGATGATTATAATTGATAATAAGTAATGCTTACTTGAATGTAACATGCATGATTCTTGCAAAAATGATGGAATAACATAAAAATGGATATAAAAGAATTATGATGATCATGAATTGCTTACTTGAATGATGTTGTGGAAGAAAATGATGAAAACCTTAATTAATCTTTAGGTTTTGATTTCAAAACCTTGAAATAGATATCTAATAGGACTTGATAATCACTTGGATGATAAAAAAATATGGTTTCTACATGTTTCTTGGTCTTGGCCGAAATTTTGAGGGAGAAAGGAGAGAACACATTTGTTTTACACCTTCAATGTGTGAAGTGTATGTGTTTTTGAAAAGATATTATCTAGTTATGTAATAAATATCTACTAGTAAATGTATATGTGTACATGAAGTAGAGAAAAGCAAATTGATAACATGTGATGACTAGGGGGGGGCATGTGGCCGGTTATGGGTTAGATTAGGCAAGAATTGGGTAGTTTTGATAATTAAGTGTATTATTTGTTAAATGTAGTGTATAATTGATAAGTAGAATTTATTATTTAATGTAGCGTTAACTAAAAATAAATTTTAACGGAACAAAATAAAATGTATTGAAGTCATAAAAATTATAAAAATGCATTTCTTACATGAGTTGAGTGAAGTAAATATTTATCGAGTTGCATATATAAAAATCGTCGTAAATATTTATGCATAACAATTTATATACAAAATAAATTGAAAACATCGGGTAAACCAGTAATATATTTTTTATAGTCTTAAAAGGAGTATAAAAATGTATTAGAAAATTTTTTGGAAGTGTCGGATCAAATGTTCAAATAATGTTTACGCGATAGCGTTTATTTAATAAGAAAATAAACGTTTAATGTAAAATGCAAAACCATGCACGAACCGATATGAAATGATGAATATTGAGTTTGAGAAATGACCGGAAATTGAGAATTGTGACACCAACACTCGTACTGAGTCAAATGTACGTTTGAACAAACTCAACCATACTTTCCCACCTATGAGGACTTAGATGATTCATTGTGGCTAGAACCTCAACTATCAAATGAGCATGATGCTCCTGGTAATTTTTGTCAATTTCCACTAGGTATAAGTAGTACTACCTTCACAAATTATCAAAGCATTAGCAATACTTTGTCGTTAAACTTCTGCATAAATTTCGTTAAACCTTAAATCAAAATTTTAACAACATATGTTAAAATGCAATATCAAAGCCAACATCATATACCCCGAGAAACAATGACTCTTGAGGAGTATACATAAGAAACTTGAGTGAATTCCTCTTGTCATCATCTAGGGAATATAATCTTGAGACCAAGTATATTTAGGATAGGACTATCCGATTCAAACACTTTGGCTTCATATTTTCATTTAGTAAAACATGATGTTTTGAAAAACATTGTGACTAAGAAGTCATGCGTTAAGTTTTCATCTTGTTAAAATGATATTGTATATCCTATGCATCATTCTCTCCTTGCGACATAAATGGTTGTGTTACAAGAGATTTCATTACACCTCATTGGCTAAATGATCTTCAAACAAACATCTACAAGTTCTATGAACTAGCGTATCCAGTTCATCTCGTCATACTTGTTTTCATAAGCATGATAACTTTATCCCATGGGATAATCTCATTTGTTGAAAGATACTATTCGTATCTATTTCCTTTCAAGCGTACATCATAACCTAACCTTGCTCAAACCTTGTGCACATCCAAGGTTAAAACTACACATCTCTAAAACATACACAAGATCTATTGAAGTTGGTAACCTTATTTAGGTTCTTGATAAATAAAATTCCAAAGAGCTTTCTTGAGAACGTTCTTAATTTAACATATTCCATTCCCTAGTCTTAGATGATCAAATCACATTTAAAGTACACACTTCAACTCAACGTAAAAGATGTCATCTGATACGCTTACGCAGCGCGTTCGGGGTCAAAGGAACTTCCTTTTCGTCGAGCAAGTTTTTCAACACCCTAGGCAGTGAACCTAATCGTTGTAGTGTAGTATTAGGGAAAGCCACGGGTATTGATATCGTTATCTAGGGGAATAGGAATGCTAGTGAGAAGTTACTACGCTAAGGTTAAGGTTGAGGAAGATTATTTTTTATCTTTTTTTATGTTTTTTTTAGGAAATTGAAAAGTACGAATCTCGGGTATTGGATTTTGGGGTTGGTATTTCTACCGATTACTCTACTATTATCTAATTATCTAAACTAAGGTGGTGGTAGTCTATGTCTAATTAATGTGTGCTCGTATGATAGTTTAAAGATGTGTTTACTTAGGTTTTACTACTCCTTAATTATCTCCTATTGATGGTTGAGTTGTCACGTCCTTATTCTTAGTTGCGTTGTGTGTCTAAAGTTGTAGGGTATGCGTTTCTCCCAACTCTTTGAACTTACCAAAGGGTCTCGTCTACAAAACCCACTAGGGATAATAAACTCTTACTCTAAGGCACTCTTTGGATGGTTTAGCTTACAACTACTCGTAATTATATTCTAAGGTTCACAAAGATGAATCAAGCATTAAGTACACAACGAATGACCTATCGCATTACTAGATCATTAATCAACTAAGATAAGAAACAACCAATCAATATTCAATAATTAAGTTTCATACTCCCTAAGCAAACACACAAATAAATTAGCCGGACATGGAGAACATGCAAGCATACACACAAATAATCAAAGACATAATTGAATTGATGAAGTAAATACTTATCTAAATGTAAGATAGGGTTTGGAACCCTAAAATACTGTACAAGACACCCTTGGTTCGGTTTTAGGTTTTCACCCCAAAAGACTCTCTTAAACCGAAAAATTGGATTCTATATATAATATTACATATGCGGCGCCACCTTATGTTTTGTGACGCCGTGTGTCGCCGTCATTAGGGTTTCATCTTGGCCACGTTAACCTTGCGACGGCGTCACCTTATGTCTGTGACGCCGTCCTCTTCGACTTCGGCGTCGTCTGGGTCGCATCTAGGCCGTCCCGAGTTGCGACGGCCTACTCTTTAAAGCCCGACCGTCCTCCAAAAACAAGCAATTTCTCTTCAGATCGTCACAAATTTCTCCGACGGCGTCATAGACACAGCGATGACGCCGTCCCTTGTAATTTAGCAACTGAGTGTCTCGATTCTTGACTTTGGCCATTTTCTTCAGATATTCGCGCCTTTTCGTCCAAATAAGTGCCATTCCAAGATTTTGCCTTCAAGAGACCTAAAAGTGAAAAGGAACGATATTAAGTAATAACAGATACAAAAGTGATCAAATAAGGGTTAAACGACCCTCAAAATGGTACCTTTAAAACCTTATCAAATATCCATACACTTGTTATTTGCTTGTCCTCAAGCAAATGTGCTTTTAGCCAATTAATTTATAAGTTAGGGGTCATGAAGCATTGATTTAAAACGGTCCACAACACATATAAGCCCAAGAAAGTCATAACAAGCACGGAATTACATACTAGCACCTCACATGGGGTGTTTGGATACTATCATCTCTCTCGGGTGTATATATGAAATATAACAAATAGGAAATGGAAGATAAACACTCATTAACCGGTCCTAGTACATAGATTACCATAGGCTTGAGAATAGATCAAACCTCCATCGCTTTGGTGTAAGCACCTAGGAAAGACTATCAAAGAGGTCTTTTAAAGGGTTGTAATGTTAGGCTTACGGTAGGGAAACAAGGGTTTGGTGGGATAGGCTATTTAGTGGTGGCAAGCCAAAAATCTCTATGTTAAATGCATACGAAGAATGGCGTTGCTAAGCCAAGACTCGACACTCTAAAACTCTAGGTAACGGAAATAAACAAACATAAATTTAAAGGATAGATGTAGGATGGTAGCCCGCATGTTTTTTTTTTTTATTTATTTATTTATTTATTATTTTTTTTTAATCACTCTATTTTTTTCTTTTTCTCTTTTTCTATTTTTTTTTGATTTTTTTTTTCATACACTTTTACTCTACCATCCTCTACGGTAACATCAAAATGATAAGGATTTATAGGCACATCCCTACACTTGAATTTTTATTACTCTAACACTAATTTGACCCGAATTGAAAAGATCAAAACACTTGGGGTACATTATTACGCAAACAAAGGGAATTTGAATTTAACGCCCTTCCGTCATTTCATAAACTTTAACTTTTCCCATGAATCCCAATTGTCCCAAAACTGTATACAAAGGATATGACTCGACTTAGCAACTCATGCAAGCAACCGATAATTGAACTAAGGGTTTAGGGTGATAACAAACATTTGCACTAAAAGTGAGTGCATAAGGGTAGGCTAAGGCGATTTGGGTGTATATTTGGGGTGGGGTGTAAACAATGCTCTTCATTGATATTCGGAAAACCGAAACATCACGAGAACCGCGAAAAGGATAGGCTCGAGGGTTAACTAGGGGCATCGTGTACTAAAGATGAGTACAACGCAAAGGGTGTGGGGAATTACTTAACCGATGTGGAAGAAGTAATTATATTACGGTATCAAACAAGAGTTATCCTAATGCCTCTTATCATTTAGTTATTCCTAACTACACAAGTGTAGTCTCACTTGCGATCTCGGAATGCATCACAAAACAAGTTCTAGAATCTAATATACTACCGGTTCACACTTGATTCGTGCCAAACCGTCAAGTCTAAAAGACTTAAAACAGCTCAGACACAAATGCAAATGAAGATCAGAGAATATAGGGAACTCCCGGGTCGTTATGTCCCAAGGAGACTCAATGGTGCGTTAAACACAAACTCGGAGGATAGAATGATCACTAAGGATAGTGATCAGTAAAGGTTATGATTAGAAATTACACTCTTGATTGATTTGGAATAGAATTGGACACGAATTGGAAAGCACAACAACCAGATCAAAGAAACGTAACGTGAGTTTTAAAACTACGTGAGACGCACAAAATAAAAAGTGAAAACTAAAAAGTAAAAGACCTAAAAATATAAAATGACATTTTGGAATCCTAAAATAAAAGAAAATTATTAGAAAAGGAAAATTATTTTAACACTATTTAATTAATTACTATTAATTAAAAACTATTTTAACTATTTAATAAATACTCTAAAATGAAAGAAAATACAAAATAAGGCTAGAAAAATAAACTTATGATTCTGAAAATCTAAAATACTATAAAACTAATTTTAAAACTAAAATATATTTTTCACACTTTTTATTTAATTATTACTAATTAATAACTATTTAAAATACACTTAAATACTAGAAAATAGAAAATAAACTTGGAAAAATAAAATTTTAACTTGGGAAAATCTAAAATATGATAAAACTAATTTTAAAACAGAAAATATATTTTTAGACTTTTTAATTATTTATTACTAATTATTTATTATTTTAACTAATTAAAATTATAATAAATACTAAAAGATAAAGAAAATCAAACTTTTCTAAAAATCCTATATGATAATGAAACCTAAGAAAAGAGAAAACAAGTTTTGCTTATTAAAAAGTTGAAAAGAAAAATCAAAAAGCTAAAAATCTTAAATAAACGCTATCACTATTTTTATATTGATGTTTTATGATTTTTCTTTTGAAAACTACTTATATACTAATATAATGAAACTTTAATAAAGACAAAAAATTTACAAAACACCAATAAGCAGTTTTGAGTAGCTTATGATCCCACAGTGCTTAAATAAGCTAGTTTGGGTGGAAATAAGCTCAAATAAGCTTGTACACTGAAACAAAAGCTAGATTAAGATATGAATAAGCTACAGATACTCAAATGAAGCTAATAAGAACAAATAAGCACAATGAAAAGCTCAAATAAGCTAATAGGAACTTATGACTGTTGTGATGAAAAACAGAAACTGGGACAGACTTTAAGCTTAATGCAGCCCTAGAGAATAAGCTCCAAACTGAAATATTAAGCTTGACAATTCAAGAGGACCAGGTTGGCTTTCCAAGGAACCAAAGAACAAGAGATTTGGAGAAGTAATAAGCTTAATGCAAGCTTATCAAGTTGGGATCAATTTCTGTGCACAGGGCACTTTTGCAGACAGGTACCCCACAAAAAGCAAAGAAATAAGCACTCAAACGACTAAGAAACAAAGAACTATCATTTTCTATTTTTCTAGAGCAACTAGACTACAAATCCTCCAAAGCTTATAATCAAACCTACTAATGAACCCACAATGAAATTCCAAACTTTATTCAAAACGACCTTTGAAATTTTGACTTTTGAGAAAAACTAAAGTTTGACTAAGATGGATTTTGAATTGATTCTAAGCAATCGATGATGTTATGTTAAGGAGTGTTAAGACCGATTATAGCAAGATTAACACTTTTGAACACAAAATAATGATCAAGCTTTTGAAAAAATCCAACGTTGGATCTTTCGAATAAAGATTTGAAGAATTTTTGACTTTGTGCTATTGAGAAATGATTCTTGTGACTGAAATCAGTTATTTAGACAGAGATAAACATATTTCCAACAAATCCAATGACTAGAACACCTTTGAACACAACAAACCAAACATCCCTTTCAGTTAAGCAATGAAGGAGACCATGAATAAGCAAAATGATACAAACTACACTATGATAAGCTAAGGCACAGAAAATAAGCACTAATAAGGAAAGCAATAAGCAGGATAAGGAGAATGAAACTAAACAAAAATAAGATGGAAAAGCAGTTGGGAGATATGGGAAATCCTAAGAGTACTAAGCATACAAACCAAGTAATAAGCTAGGCCTAAATGAGTATTAATTAAGCTAGAATCTATAGACACCTAATCTAGATCACCTAATAAGCACTAAGGGTACCTAAATAAGCTAATGAGAAATTTAAATAAGCTAATTCAAGGGTTGCAATAGTGACAGAGGCTGATGTAACAGTGGCTGCAAAACAGTGACTTAAATGGTTTGGACAGAATTGAGATGCAATTTTAAGCTAAATAAAATGATCCTAAGTGCAAATAAACTATTGCTATGTTGAGTTGGGTACGTTGGGATGTGGGAAAAGCAACTTAGAAAAGTTTTTGATGATCAAATGGCTTGTGAAAAAGCCGTCAAACAGCAGCTATAGTCTTGTTTTACGTGAGCAGGCAGAACCAGATAGGACCTATTTTTTCTTCTCAAAACTTATCACAAATGGTTAACTCCGTTTTACTTAACACAAAACTACTTTAAAACCTTGAAACCACTTTGACTTATAAAGTCAAAGTGGGTAAAATTTGATTTTGACCCAAATACTAGCTTAAACCAAACACCCTTTTATGGGTTGGAATTCTTTAAAACCGATTTTAGACAAACTCGCTTATTTCCTTTGTAAAAGCTTTTAGAACTTCGATTGCAACTTAAAAACAATTAATAATAGTAAAGAACAAATAAGCACTAAAGTGCTTATTTGCTAAATAAGCGAAATAAAAGAACAGGTTAAAAAAAAGAACTTTTCATTAACTTAAAAACAAGTTACAAGGGAAATAAAACTAAAAGCTATTATAAAAATACATTCCTACTAAATCCTAATGCCTTTGAAAGGCTTACAAGCTATCTATATATACTAGAAAAACTAGGTCTTCAAGTGCTTGAGGATGTGTTTCTTTCTTGAAGCAAATCCCAGCCATCAATCCAACTTGGGCACCACTCATTCAATCCAAGCCGTCCATTGTGCTTTGGTGGGAAAAGGGTTTAACAGCTGGTGGGTTGAGTATGTAGGGTGAGGGATCATTAAATGTATCTTGTATTGTTGTTGAGTGACTGAAGGATGGGTTGTAGGTTGACTGAAGGATGGGTTGTGTTGAGTGATTTCAGGGATATGGTGGGGAAGAAGAAAGTCTTGGCGGGGTGTTTGTTTTTGACCAGAGATTGACCAGATATTAGTGAAGGGGTCCAAAATAGGCAGGGGGTCACAAGGGATGGCAGGTCCATTTGGTTTGACAAGGGTCCAAGGGTGGTTAAAGGGTAATAATACACAAGGACCTATTTGCAATTTTCTGAAAATACAAGGACTATTGCTGCCAATTTGCAAAGATGCTCAAAGGACTAAAAATGACAAAGTTTAATAATGCAAGGACCAAAGTTGCCATTTTCAGATTTTCCGGGGGCCAATTTTGCCAAATTTCAAAGTTGAAGGACCATTTTTGTAATTTTCTCAAACTTTTCATATTTTTCACCAAAGGACTAAATTTGACAACTTTTGATTTTAAAAGGACCTTTGGTGACTTTACTTTTGAAATTATGTGCTCAGGGACTGTTTTTGACAACTTTTGATACTGGGGGACTAAAGCGCAATTTTGCAAATTTGATATGTTTTCATCCGATTTTGATATTTTGCATTTAAACACATAAAACACCGATTTGTGATATTTTGATCATTTTGATGTGTTTCGAGTGTTTTCAGATGATTTTGCAGTTTATATAGTACAAAAATGATGAGTATTTAGACACTCATCAACACTCTAAGCATTGAAGATGAATGCTTTTAATTCCTACTAATCTAAGGGCGATCCTCACATTTTGGGTGGAATTTGGGTGGTAAATGGTTTTTGTGCTAGTCATATAACTTCCTATCCATGAGACGCTTTTGTTAAGACTAATGGCCCACTCCTATATGTCATGAAAAATTTTAAATTTGGTGCCAAAATTACCCTAACCGACATTTTCTCATGGTTTATTACACAATTATAATTGGACAAAGCAAATAATCAAGGATAAGCATAGTTTCAAAGTTCCGCTTTATTTTCCTCCCTACATTAAACCGAACATTGTCCCCAATGTTCCCCAAAAGTATCAAAGTTATGATAAAAGAAGGTAATTAAAAACGAAAGAAACTAGTACTCCCCTGATTAGCTCGGTAGGATCCGTGTGTGAAGTAGTGGTTAAATCCTTTCCAAGAAGAATTTATGCGTGAAAAGCTCCTTCCAATCTTGTGTAACTTCTTCTTGACAAACTAAACCTGCACACTTGAAGAAAACAAACGAAACCTTCGCGTAAAATCGGCGGTAATAAAATATATAAGACTCGATTTAAACTAGGATATAATGCTTGTGGAATGGATGTTTACTGATTTCTAAGAAAATTAAGACCGAAAATTCCAAAATTTATAAGTAGCTCGAAAACGAGAAAAAGTGATCCGATGTTTTACTCCTTCTCGACGCCGTCAGTTGCAATCTGACGCCGTCAGTTATCCCGACAAAACTGCTCGCGATTTTACGAAAGAAATTCGAAAATTTACATCTTTAGAACTGGAAAATTTCTACAAAACATCCATTATGACTCGATACAAGCATTTGACTCGAACAAACAAACATACATATCTTTTAGTTAATTGTTATTCTCATGTTTACGTTTCTTTTGAAAACGTGTGTAATCCTCCCTACACTTATCCCTTATGTAAAATACCTTTATATGCAATTAAGACGAGGTTAAAAACAAAATAAAGCATTTTTACAAATTTAAACATGAGGATAAACAATTAATAAAAGATATATGACACTAACAAGGACAATCCAATCACACAAGCTAGACAAATCACACCACATTCAAATATACATAAACACCACATAGTTCAAAGTTCACCACAAAGTTAAGATGTCCTGGATTATTACATGCCCAAACAAAAATTGTTTCATAAACAATCCATACAAACTACATGAGTCACTGGGGAGGGGGTCCATAACGATAGTCATAACCAGGGGGAAGATGGACTAAGTACCCGTAGGGTGGATAATCCTCCTCTCGCCCTGGGAAAGGATCAATCTGGAGATGTGGATCAAGCTGATCACGCATAGACAGATGCTGCATCTGCCTGACCGTATGGTCATAGGTCTAGCTAGCCCTAAAAACATCGCTCTCAGCATTCCCAACAGTATATAACCCCAACCTCCATCCAAACTCAAGTACCGACATAGCCCTCCAATCTCCCCCTAACCTAAATCGGAGCCCCTGAAACTCAATGTTATCACGGCATGAATTAATATCCAACGTGTAAGATGCGTGAAATTCACGCACCAACTCGCCATATACGGGTTCACGCATCCTAAACATCCTTTCCCACTGGGGATCAGTGAACTTGTCCCTCCTAAAACTATTTGAGAACTCTCTAGCCATATCATGTTCCTCAAGAAACTCCCAGTCCACAACAGCCCCTAAGTCAATAGTTTGATGAAGCAAATCATTGTAACGAGCTTGGCAATCTTCCTCACAAACACTCCCCACTCAGCAATTGTGTCAGCGATATTTTCCTGGGCACTAGAAGACTATCCCCTAGTTCTCTTCGTTCTTCTGCTCATCTGAAACAGAAAATCAAACATATGAAGACGACGTCAGACGATTACGACGGCGTCACATCACAGACCTGACGCCGTCACCCCGACCAGAATTCAAATCCGACCTTTGCGAGGGAAAAACCCAGGTTTTTAACCACAACCCTTAACCCAAACACCCATGTTGCAGTGACAATGGTGTAATGGCTAGGTGGTTTTGATTCCTAAGCCGTCAAGGCTTCTCGCAAGGTTAACCCCCACATGATAACACTATTATTCGCCTAATCTTTAGCCAAGTTAACAAGATTCATAGGCGGCACTTAGCATCGATCAAATTAGTTGGGGTTTTCGGATCGAAAAAGAGGGAAAAACAAAATTGAGCATGAATTAGGACAATTGAATAGACAAAGATCAATGTGGATTACTTACCTTGTGGAGATTGACGTGGCAAAATGATGAATTAGAGGTGGGAAAATTGGGTGTGTGGTGTGGGCGGATAAAAATTGTGTAGGGTAAGGAATGAAAGGGATGGTGAGGTATTTATTCGTCTAATCGGCTAAGCGGCGGCGCACACATTATATGCGACGTCACGCCCAAATTTTCGTAAAAGAAAATAGTTCTCATCAATCCGCCCGGATCAAAAATCGTTACTATTTTGACAAGGAACTTGGTTTTATTTTAAAATCAATTTGGTTATTCCACCATAATCTCCACTATGGTAAGCAATGCATATGTCAAATTGTCTTTCAATCGTGATCTCGAAGTTCAAGCCTTGAGGTGAGGTTCTTTTTCCGTGTTTAAAACCGAAAGAACTTTTCCTCGCATTGGGAAAATCGAGAAGGATACGTGCACCATTCCAATGAATGTGTTTCTAGGAGCAAGTGGGAAACGTTGAGACAGGGTTCAAGCAAGAATATGATTCCTTGACGAGGTTTACTAAGGAGAAGGTTCGAGAGTCACCCCGGTATGTCCCGTATCGCATACACCTTTTCTAGCTTTTAGGTATATTGTTTTTTGCGATTTCACCACGGATGCTCAACATGAAGTTGTTAGCTAGGCCCAAGAAAGTGTCATGAGTTGTTCGCATTTGAGCTTCAAGGCGTGTTATTTCCCTTCTTGCTTGTAGACAAATGTCAACATAATGTCCTCGAATTCATCGTGCCGGGATTTTCTTGGGATCAAAAATTCCTTGACCGCATTCACATGTTCATCAGCACGCGTGGTTACTCCCATTAATGCCTTCACTTGGGCCTCCATACTCATAATTGCTTGTGCTCGGAAGTTGACCCGTTCTCTTGAACAACCGGGTTTCCCAACCTTCCTCTTCATATTGAGCTAGGTCCTCAATAACCTCCCAATGCCTCAAAGATCGAGGTTACTTAGCCTTCCACCGGAGGCATAATCAATGGTTTGTTGGAGGAGAGACCGACATGATCATAGAAAATTTGGACTAGGAGCCAAAGATCAATGCCGTGATGAGGACTTTATGAAGTAAGTCCTTGAATCGGGTCCATGCTTCAGAGAGATTCACCTTGACGTTGTTGGAACATCAAGATGTCATTCCTAAGCTTAGTGGTTCTCCCGGTGGGAAAAATTGAGCAAGGAAGCGAGAGGTAAGATCATCCCAACTTGAGATGGAGCCGGCGGGAAGTCGCCAAGCCAATTACTAGCTTGGTCCCGTAGAGAATTGGAAGAGACGCAGCGTGGTCTCCCGAGTAGTAGCATCAAGGTCGATGGAATCGACAATTTTGAGGAATCCTCGATCTTGATTTGGATCTTGAATGAAGTCCATGGAATGCACATCCGTTTTACACCAACCGGATGGTGTCGGATCGCAGGGCCGTAGTTTGGGCTTGGTCGGGAAGCTCAATGGTGTTCCTATAGCCTAGGTGGCTTGGTCTTGAGTATTCACCAAGAGTACGGGCTCTTGGCGGGTCATTTGGTGGTAGGTTGATGAGTGGTGGTTGGTTATCACCTTCCATGATGAAAAGTGATGGGTGTACGAACAAAGGTCACGAAGAAGGGGGATAGACTAAGAGGAAGCTAAAAATGAGAAAAACTTTACTTGATAGGAATCAAGCAAAGAACCTAAACGAGGTGGACTACTAACTAGCTATTCTATTCCCCGGCAGCGGCGCCAAAAACTTGATACGCTTACGCAGCTGCTCGGGGTCAAAGGAACTTCCTTTTCGTCGAGCAAGTTTTTCAACACCCTAGGCGGTGAACCTAATCGTTGTAGTGTAGTATTAGGGTAAGCCACGGGTATTGATATCATTCTCTGGGGAATAGGAATGCTAGTGAGAAGTTACTACGCTAAGGTTAAGGTTGAGGAAGATTATTTTTTATCTTTTTATATTTTTAGGAAATTGAAATGTACAAATCTCGGTATTGGATTTGGGGTTGGTATTTCTACCGATTACTCTACTATTATCTAATTATCTAAACTAAGGTGGTGGTAGTCTATGTCTAATTAATGTGTGCTCGTATGATAGTTTAAAGATGTGTTTACTTAGGTTTTACTACTCCTTAATTATCTCCTATTGATGGTTGAGTTGTCACGCCTTATTCTTAGTTGTGTTGTGTGTCTAAAGTTGTAGGGTATCGTTTCTCCCAACTCTTTGAACTTACCAAAGGGTCTCGTCTACAAAACCCACTAGGGATAATAAACTCTTACTCTAAGGCACTCTTTGGATGGTTTAGCTTACAACCACTCAGGTAATTATATTCTAAGGTTCACAAAGATGAATCAAGCATTAAGTACACAACGAATGAATATCGCATTACTAGATCATTAATCAACTAAGATAAGAAACAACCAATCAATATTCAATAATTAAGTTTCATACTCCCTAAGCAAACACACAAATAAATTAGCCGGACATGGAGAACATGCAAGCATACACACAAATAATCAAAGACATAATTGAATTGATGAAGTAAATACTTATCTTGATGTAAGATAGGGTTTGGAACCCTAAAATCTTGTATAAGACACCCTTGGTTCGGTTTTAGGTTTTCACCCCAAAAGACTCTCTTAAAAGCGAAAAATTCGGATTCTATATATAATATTATATATGCGACGGCGTCACCTTATGTTTTGTGACGCCGTTGTGTCGCCATTAGGGTTTCGTCTTGGCCACGTTAACCTTGCGACGTCGTCACCTTATGTCCGTGACGCCGTCCTCTTGACTTCCGGCGTCGTCTGGGTCGCATCTAGGCCGTCCGAGTTGCGACGGCCTACTCTTTTAAAGCCCGACGCAGCCCTCCAAAAACAAGCAATTTCTCTTCAGTATCGTCACAAATTTCTCCGACGGCGTCATAGATTAAGCAGATGGCCGTCCCTTGTAATTTAGCGACTTGAGTGTCTCGATTCTTGACTTTGGCCATTTTCTTCAGATATTCGCCTTTTCGTCCAAATAAGTGCCATTCCAAGATTTTGCCTTCAAGAGACCTAAAAAGTGAAAAGGAACGATATTAAGTAATAACGGATACAAAAGTGATCAAATAAGGGTTAAAACGACCCCTCAAAATGGTACCTTTTAAAACCTTATCATCATCCATTAGATCATACAATTAGTTATGTAATTTGAACAACCTTAGATTCTAAACACTAGATTAAAACATATTGTGTATCAACACATCATTGTTAAAATTAATGTGTATAACATGTCATCTTCATCACCTTAGTTATATTGCATATTGGTTGAGTCACATTAAGCCAAGTATTGGTAAACTATCATCTTTTATACACTTTAATAGGCAAAAGTAGGAGTTCCCATCTTTCTAACATGACAATGACTACTGGAGAACCTATTGCACTAGAAACTCAATTTGACCTAATGGTTGAATTGCTTCCAGGAGAGAAGTTGGGTATGTGGAATCACCCATAAAAATGGTCGTGTTTAGCCTTAATCGAGCACCGCTAATAATAGTCTCATATTCATTCTCCAACTTGAAAAAATCTGTTTTCCTATACTTGCCTAAAGTAAGTGTTAAAACAGTGATAGTTTGCTTCGCCTTAGGAATACTAATCAAACAAGTAATATATATGACTTTTCCTTTAAAACCACTTGCATTGCACTTACATGTGTTGATTACATGTTCTTGTTTGATACGATAAATTGTTTTGACATTTTCTTGGTGTTTGATATCAACTTGATTAATTGTCACATGTATAAACTCTAGAAAGGTTTTTTTTTTCTTTATGATGCTTTATGCTACTTTATGTTAAGCGTAAATATGATTAGCATGATATTTATAGTTGAAGCAATTATGTCCCTTGTATGATGTTTCGCCTGATTAACTTGTTACTTGTGAACTTATAATATGTCATTTTGTTATTGATGTATCCATGTTTGAAACCTATTGTCTTTTGTTGACATTCCTTAAATCTATGCATAAGATGGTCTAAATGATACATGCTCCTAAATGTTATAATGGCTTGCATGAATCTCCCGTCTTGCTTTTTTTTGCGTCTTTGTCACACTATTTGCTTGCTACGTGTGCACTTATAATTTCTCAAAGTGATTTTGGTATGATAAACTTTTAGAAGTCTTTTTATCCTATAATATAATCACATAAACTGTCATACTTACTTATAGATAAGTATACTTAAATGTATAAGACTAACTACAAAACAATCTAAAAATAAAATGTCTTGAATAATGTCGCATTCTTGCATAATATGATTGTTTGTCTTGATGCTACCTTGTTGTGTGGTGATTTCTTGTCTACTAAGTGCAATGTGTTGTTTTTGGTTATATAAGATGTTATCATTTGATTTCTATCATGTTAACATCTTTTGTCACTAACAAATTTGTTTTGTAGGTTGATACCATATTATTTGTTATCTCACTTGGTTCTAACTTTTATATGCTCATTTCGCATAATCCCTTTATTGCTATGTAGATTAGTAATATGCTTTATGGGACCCCTACACTTATATATAGTTTTAAAGCATATAGAATAAAGTTTTAGAGGCTTGGCTTTTCGTATCTTTCAACCGGCCTCTTTCCAAAATCTCATTATTACTTCCACTTTACAAAAATTGCCTCCACCACTACTTAGCTACAACAATACTTTAATTACATCATCCTCTCCACCTCCTATGAGGAAACTACATGCCTCGTCATACGATCATCTCGTAATTAATCGAGAAGAGGTACATGACTTTAAGGATGAAGTTCATTGTATGCTAACCATCATCCATATAAACATCACCAAGCTCATCTCTTTCGTTAACCCGAATAACCTCCTAAACACTTTGTTGTCATTCCTTATTTGATACATTACACATTATGTTGGATGTCCACCAATTAAGGGGGAGAAAAATCCATTCACATAATTGTCTTTTATCAAATTTTATGTCTCTTACACTCTAAAATACCAACACATAGGTAAACACCACTTAGCTAAAACTGGTTCACGAAACCATAACTAGTTCAACCTTTTTAACCTTATATCACAAGTTTGCACCAATACCTCATCAAGTGAAAAACGCATCATGTGTTTTACAAACTTCTTCATCTCCACAATCAACAAATCTAGGATTTTCCTTAAACTAGAACCTTACAACTTCACTATCTAGAACACCATCATAGGATCTTATTCTTCTCTCGCTTGACAAATATCATGCATGTCATTGTCGGTGCAAACGATATATTAATCAAAACCGCCATTCCTAACACTCTTTCAACACGTTGTTCTATCCAACTCTCTCTAATATGATGTCATTCTCATCCTCATATAGATACTTAATTTTTTTGGGTACATATTGTCTTCACTTCTCAATGTCATAATTTTCCATGTCGGTGAAAACCATGTTAATACCATCTCTCCATTGTCAACTAGAATAGATCATTTTTATAATTCGTATCAATCAATGAACGAATTTATCTTCATGTTATCACTTTTATATTTATGCATTTTCTTTGGTATCCTCATTATAACATTATTAGATAGAACGCATTATTGATTACTCTTGGCTTGAAGCATATGAGAACTTGTTCAAAACAATAGGTTGTTAGCATCAATAAATCATTCAAATCATAACCCTCATGCATCATTGAACTGCAATGTCTATTCATTTTTTTCTTCCTCTTAGTCTTGGTCACTTGACATTACGAAAGGATTGCATGAGTCCATATTTTTATATTATTTGCTATACATACGAGTTTCTAACTCCTTAATAGTTTTCTACGTTAACACCACCACCTTCCATCACCACTTTCACTAATCACCACCACCATGGATTAGCGAAAACTTACTCTTATAAATCTTGAGTCATCTACTGAGTTATCACCACATGAATCCTACTAGTAAACCGACACCAACACTAGCACCACTAGATTTAACTCTTTATATTCCAACTTCACTTCATATCTTCTTTCTAGGCACTATTTTGTAGGCTCTTATCATATTATATTATCGCTTTTCTTATGATTGTAATTCTTATTAGGAGACTGCACTTCATGAGATCTTTGATTATATCATATCACATATATACATCTTATTTTTCTTTGTCAATAAGATGAAATATATTGCACTAATTTTTTTCATTGTAGGTTCATCATCATATACACTCGATTGTATATAACTTACTCATCTAATGATGAAGTTTGCATCAATTATTTTTCTTATTTTAGGTGCTTCTTGACACTCTCGAACAAGGGGAATATCCATTAAGCACTCATATTGCATCGTCTATACACTTGGTTGTATATGACATATTTGTCTAAAGATAAAGCTTCTATTATACTAATTTTTATTTTGTAAGTTCATCTTGACACCCTAGAGCAAGGGGAACTTTCGTCAAGCATTTATTGAATGCATCTTATACACACTTTGTTATATATCACTTACTCGTCCAATGACGAATATAGTTTTGCACTAATATTTGTTTTGTAGGTTTTTAATCATACCTTGACGCCTCAAACAAGGGGGAGCATACACGCATTAATCATCATTCTCACTTTTCGACAAGCCTTTGTGCTTCGATAAAAAAGTGGAGAAAATAGGCTAACATTGCTATGCAGTTTTCTTTATCATATATTTCTCATAATTTTTGTTGCATAAAACTAAACTTGATGTAGGTTAAGCCTCTTAATTTGATCCACGGATCCGCTACCAAATAAGGGACGGATTGGAGTAGACGATTTGACTTCACTAGGGGTGATGCAAGATCGCTTTTTTGGGAAAAAATAAAGTTAAACTCCAAGGACAAGCCCTTTTTGTTTCAACAAAAGGGGAAGAAGAGTGTAAACGGAGAAGGTAATGTAAAGGTTGTAAAGATACGAGTAACTTTTTACATTTTACTATCTATTATGTTTACATATTTTTGTCACCATCAAAAAGGGGGAGATTGTAAGTGCAAATATTACGATATTTAATCTATACAGTCTCGTTTGTTTTGATTGATCACAAACATGTAACTTGTAATACATAACGTAAAATGTACAAGTTACTTGTAATCACATTTTGTCTCAACATACATTCAACACCTCTCGATGTCTCAAGTCCTCATATGTTACAACACAGGTTCGTACATGTTTGTTATGTGGCATTATGATCAAACCCATTAACAAATCATTTAGAATGATTAAATTACGTTTAGAGTCACTAAGTATTTTAATAGGTTAACCATTCTATTTCGAACCTCATTTTACATTTTGCATTCACAAGTATTTTATACAAATACATCTTTTGTAAAATGTCTAACAAATATATACTTTTATTTGTACAAGTAAACTAACTATAATATGCATACAAGTACTAAAGTTTACTTACACTTGACAAAATATATTTTATTTTGACAAGCACTCAGCTAGATATTTTATTTTACAAAAGGTTACTTACATTTTATTTATAAGTAACTTACCTTTTTAAATAAGTATATACATTAGTTTAAATGTATTTTTCATAAAAAGGAAAACACTCTTTTATTACCTTATGCATAGTGTCATCTAAATCTTTAAAAGATTTCGGAAGATATTCTAAGATATCAAATCTAATAAAATATTATTTTTTAGATTACATATTTGGCTATAAATAGAGCTCATTGTCTTCTCATTTTTCTCATCCCTCCAACACACATTCTCTCTATCTTTCTTTCATCTTTTAGATCTATTGATAACCATGTAGTAACATACATTAATCACCCTCATCATCACATGATCATAATACTTCTAACATTCATCTTTGTTGTAAGCATACTTTACATTTTGATCAACCAAGGAAATCTTGGAGATCTAGCCATCCTCATTCACCAAAGCATATCAACATATGAAGATTCAAGATCTCTTGATATCCTCATTGATTGAAGACTTATTATTTAAGAAGATCATTTAGATTAGTCATTTATATCCATTAGACATTTGTGTCATGGATCATCATTGTAAACATTAGTATATCATCACAACATTTCTCATCAACTTAGATTAGATGGTTTATGTGTTTGTGCCATAAAACACAAGGTTTGTTATGTTGGGCCATAAAACATAATGGGAGTGGTTGTACCCGGAAAGAACTCGACATCTAGCTTAGTGTCGAAAATATTGTATAGGCGACGTTAGGTTGGATCTACCTTGAACTAGAACCCGGTATTTAGATTTGTACTGGAAAAAGTGTAAGCGACGATTGTAAGGTTTTCTCCGCCGAGAAGGGAGCTTGTTGATTTAGTGAAGTAACTCTCGAGTTGGGTACTCGGGGAAGTAGAGTAGGGCGGAGAGGAGATCCGTGACCAAACCACTATAAATCCTCGTGTTCGGTTTGCACTTTCATTTCTTTATCTCTTTACTTTTATAATTGCTTGTGATGTGATTTGATGTTGATGCTTGTGTGACAACTTGGTTTACTATGCTTTATATTAGTCATAAACAATAATTGGTACTTTCATATTATAACAAGCTTCATAAGCGTTTTGATACAAAAGATCTAACGTTTTTAAATGGTAACGTATTCAACCCCCCTACATTTTCACAGTTACCAAGAAGACGATGTTTTCTCAAGTGCTATTACAGCACTACTAGAGTACCAAGACTACAAATTACGTGGATGAGGGCTAGGAGTAAACCTGCCTAGAAGTCACAAAGTTGATCAAGAAAGATCAAGTGACATCGAACAAATTTCTCTTCACAAGATTTCTACAAATTTTGATAGCAGAGGGCTAAAGAGACCTGCCCAAAAGTCACAATTATGATCAGGACAATCACGTGATTTATGAAGACATTGAAGACATCAAGTTTTTTTTTTAAAAAGGCATCAAGGAACAAGAAGATTGAAGAACAAAGAGTTTGGAATTATGACATTAGGGGGGAATCTGTTGGAAGTAATGTCGACATGCCAAACAAAGAAGGTTTGTTATTCCTGTTGGGCTGCAAGTCGACCAAAGCAACAAACAAGCAAAGTCAAATCAAAAGTCAAAGACAGTTTTTGGCAGTTAGAAAACAGTTAAAAACAGTTATAGGCAGTTATGCCTGAAGGGAAACAACCCTTGGTTCATACGAACCATCACATCCTTTCAGATACACCGTTTAGTTTAGTATATATACACGTATTTGTATACACAGAAATGTAACTTTTCCCAGATTTATATATTAGTTTTATAAAAGGGTTCAAACCTAATTCCCGTGTTTTATTTTTATTAATTCTTGAATGATGTATACATGAATGTTTGTTTGATCATATCGATCCTCGAAGTTATGCAACAAACCTGTGGAACAACTTTTTCCACAAGATAGACTGCAATTGAAAACAAAGTTGTTGGGTTTGGATTATGGAGTGTTTGGTTTAAGGGGTTTAATGCAAATGGCTAGTATCTTGGGAGTAGTTTCAAGTGATTATTGGAATTAGGTAATTGGCTAAGTATTTAGCCATAAATCCCCTGTATCATGAACCCTTAGTCACCGAGAGTGAACGCAGATATCGTGAATAGTACTATAGGGAGTAACGACCCCGTCTTGGTTATAGAAAATAACCGGGGCGCACCATATTTGAATTGAATTAGGTAATTGGCTATTACCTCCTTTGGGGCAAAACTTACGTACACCAGTAATTCGGTGTATGCAGTTGAGTCTTGGTTGCATGAGCTTAGCGCATATTAATTTGTGATTTTCTTTATGATATATTGTTAGTTTCCAATTGTCATGTTCATGTTCTTGTGTTCAACTTCGCACTAAACCTATGAATTCACTCAACCGTTGTGTTTACCTTTTAAGCATGTTTATCTCAGGTATTAAAAAGGCGATAGCTAGACTTTGGAGGCGCTTGGGCATTTGCATGGCATGGTTATAGAAGACTCTGATTTATGTATCGGGACCACATCTTGTAAATGGGCCATTTTCCGCAACAATTTAACTTATGTAAACTTTGGTTTACTACGATAAATGAAATCTTTTAAGGAAAACCATTGTTCTATGCTTTGCGTTGTGATATCAATCGAGTAATACCCCAGTAACATTATCTTCCGCTACAAAACATTTTTGGGGGTGTTACAGATTGGTATCAGAGCCAAACACACAAGCAAAACAAACATGAAAATCAAACTAGATTTTCCTTGGACTTTGCCATTCTCACTACCCAAAACCCACAACACATCAAATATTCATGTAACCAAAAATAAGGAACTAGTACCTCATGTGGGTGTGTCATTCGAACCAAACTAGGAGAACACAAAATATTTCCTTAGTGACTTAAGCAAACATGTGTACAAGATCAAGGAGACATAAAACCACCTTTAAGCTACCCTAACCTATTATTAAATTGCCCTAAACCACCAAGACCCCTTTGACCATCTTTGAGACTTTGTAACCCATTGTGTAATGTGTTCCACATGCTAAAATACAAATCGACTAGACATGGACAAGCCATAAAGTCGGCTGCCACACTTGCACGCCCCATCTAGCAAACCACACATGTCTAAAAATAATCTTGGAACTTGAAAGATCAAGATATAATAATCCCTAAGCCATAACTTGTCTTCCTATAAGAAGACTATCCTCAAACAAGTAAAGTCACACACACTTAGACAAAAACTCACTACTAAACTCACAAGAGACTTCCTAACATTCTGCCGAAGGAAACAAAGGGAATACGAAAGGATTTCGGGGTACCAACGCTAGAAGAAAGGGAAAATAGGAAGAGCTTGGGTAAATCAATTAAGTTATAAGGAGAACACGGGGTTCTCGGGTTCGATTCATTGCTCACAAGTCATCACCACTCACTTAGAGTGTAGTAAGTCCTTTTCTCGAATTGTCTTTCTTGTTTCACACTTATATCACACGTAAAAAATTAAAACGCATCCTATGTTCTTTTATTTCTTTGTATTAAATCGAAATAACACCACTCGACACATTACTCACCCACTAGTTAACGTACCAACCGATTAAAACTTGTAAAACTTATTGAAAACGAGTTATAAAACCCCTAGCCCTCGACAGTTTTGATAAAATACGCAAAGACCAAACGGGGCCTAAAGCCCACTAAGCAAGCCCATTAAGCCTTAACTGTAACCACTCGTAAATTTCCCTACCGATTTTTCGCGACTATATTTTTTTTTCTTCGATCTATAATAACACACCAGTTACGGCTAAAATATAAAATGAACTATCAATACCAACGACGTTATGTTTATATCAGTCTTTCGAAGACGCTTCTTAAAAATATAATTTTTTTTTATATTTTTCGGACACCCGGAGAGTACGTTTACATGGAGACCCGACAACACACGCAGTACAAGTTATGCTGTATTAATAATAGGACAAAAACCAAGTAAATAAAAACACCCTATATACCACACCCCATCTTCATTATCTTTCTAGCCTACCCTACTGTTTCACCTTCTCTCCTCCTGTAGACACAACACCACGCCTCCTTTCACAAATCTACACCTAGACTTGTCTTCTACCATGGAAAATACAATTGTCACCACTAAAAAACGGGACGAACTACACCCTAATCAGTCCTATAGAGGCCATACGTGGCTGAACTTGAGAAGGAGGAAGCTTAAAATGGATACAAGCATGTTTTGAGAATGCAAGTGGGTCACTTTCATCTTCCTAATCTTTTCCCAATAAAAGGGATAGATTTCAGAATGGTTTTCATCACATTAACCCAAAGTCAAAAATTAGGGTTTCAGAAATCAAAGGGGTTTTCGAAATTGATTGGGGGGTTTTGCTTAGGGAAGTATAAGGAAGGTTTCCCAAGTGGTTAATTGCTCCAATTCATCTCGAGTCCCTTCCAATTGCAGCCCCTTGGTGTTCGGTTTTTTTCCCATCGACCCGCTGTCCAATTGTTGTAAGAATTACATCTTGTTATTTTTTTTATCTAATGAACTGTAAATTGTTTGATTTGAATTTACATTTTTTTTATATATGTCGCATTGAAATAAATATAGATTGTTGGTATTAAACATGTTGTTGCTAGTTGTGGTTGTTGTTTCTGTCAGGAAACAAGAAAGGAAAGACAGAAAAATATTAAATCTTGATTCCGTGAACTTTCGGCTTAATCATATTTCTTATCAGCTTGTTTTCGGTTTAAATGTTTTAACTTAATGGCTTATTTGTTTCGGCTTAAAACTGTCCCGCATAGTAGTTTAGTAGTCTCAAGTTGTTACAGCTTGTTTGTATTTAGTGTTGCGGTTTGGGATTGTTTGAAAAGATCCTTGTTACTTTCGGTTTTGATTCTTGAACCTCGATCAGCCCTTGTCACTTTGCCTTAGTTACTAAATGTCATAATGTTTTCAAGTATAGTTTAAAAGAGTCTAGTCCCTTTTTACTCGAGTCTTTGACTCCTGGATAAACTTGTGGAGACACAGCCAAGAGTCTCGTTAGGTTGTGTCACGAGTTGTGTGCTTGTTTTCGAGCCTAAAGTTTTTTTCTTCCAAACTAGTACCCGACCAAGTATACCAATACTTGTCTCCATGTTGCCAAAATCTTTTAAAATTGTTTTGATAAAAACTCCTCCAAAGAATCTGTTAAGATTTAAGGGTATGTTTTGGTTTTGCTAATTGGGCCGCTCGGCCTGCTTTCTTTTCAAGGGTCCGTTTGGAGTTGATGATGGGCCAAAGCCCATCTCGTTCTCTAGCATGTCTCCATTTACAGTCCATTTGGTTTGAGTAACTTGGGTCGCAACCTGTTATGTTATATTAGGAGTCCGTATGGTTTATATAATTGGGCCTGACCACCGAATCTCGACTCGTATAATTTCAAATTAATTGTGTTTCCCGATGTCGTTCGATATTCGTAATTCTTTCTCTCACAACGTATTTTCCGTCATTCACAACTCTTTATATTTTTACAACACAACAATATAAACTAGACAAAAATTCATAATAGAAATGTTTTATACACAAGAACTAAATATTTGCAAAACAATAATAGATTTCGAAAACCACGAGATGTATAAATATAAACCCAATATTTTTACTCCTAAAAACACGACCGTTAACGTTTCATGACAATATTGTTCTAATAATTATATATATAAATCTAAATCATTTCTTTTAACTATAAATCTTACGCCCTTATAAACATGTATGTATGTATAGGAAACCAAGTTTTAACACACACACACACACACACACACACACACACACACACACACACACACATATATATATATATATATATATATATATATATATATATATACCAAATATTTTTCTCAAAATAAGCTTAGCTCGATAGGTTTTCTAAACTCATATTAAACTTATAAACTAAGTTATACTTTATTACATTTTCAAACAATCAAAAGCTTGACATATATATATTTATATACACTTTACATACATATAAATATAAATAACTTTTCTCATCGACAAGCGTCTCATTTTATGTACTATATTTGCCGTAAACTATTATTATCCGTCTATAAGCCGAAATATACTCCATTATTTTGAAAATGATATTTTTAGACTTAGTAATGACACAACGACAACAACAACGACAACAACAACACCACATATAAATTAATGTGAGAAGATAGACTTTATTTAACTTGGAATCAAAAACTGAGATTTGACGCACTAATTTAGGTTGCGTGTTGGAGCTACTTGTTACTTGTTCCCTTTGTGCTTTATTCACCGAACTGCTAAGGTGAGTTTATAGCCCCACTTTTACTTTTATTACTTGCTTTATAAAACTATGGGGGTGAGAAACATGCAAAACTCTTTTCGGACCTGAAACTGAAAACACTATTACATGAAACAACCTTGAATCCTACTATGCTACCGTTAGTTCCCTTTGGGGAGGCGCGATTGTTATGAATAGATCTATTGGGGATGACACCCCCGTTCGAGTTTGACCGGATAGGCAAACGTCGAACGTATACCATATCGTATTGATTGAGTGTACTGGAAATACACTTGTTGGGCTTTTATTTATCATGCTTCTAGATGCATGCACACTGTCGTAGTTTCGGTCGCATGAACTTGGTACTAGCGTAATAGCCTTTTTTCATATAGTGTCATTCACGGAGATGCTTATATGTACAACTATGGTCCAACTTGAATATTTTAAATTAAACCTATGAACTCACCAACCTTTGTGTTGACATTTTAGCATGTTTTTCTCAGGTTTACTTCTTGGCGTGGGCAATGGCAATGGGATTCATTGAAGACTGGCATCCGAAGTGTTTCCAAACATTCTAATACAAATTTAATGAGACAACATATATTTTTATGGGCTTTACTTCCGCACTTTGAAACAATGGTGTAAAACTATTTCTTAAATTAAATCTATATTTTGAAAATGGATTAAATTTTCCATTCTTTATTACCTTGTGTTATGACTATTGATTTAGTAGCACCCATGACCCGAACGCTTCATTGTGAAATTTTGGGGTGTTATAGATTGATATCGAGCCGTGTTATAGAGAATTAGGTATTTTTCAAAACCTAAACTATAACCACATTTCCTTAAAAACACTTCAACGCCGCCACAGCTGCCAATGTCTGCCATGCCTTGCCTACTATTACACGATGTAGTCGTGCTATGTGTTACTATTGTAATTTAGGTTCGTATAAACTCTTATTTGAATTAAATTAATTATCTCTCAAAATCATTAAGTTTCTTAATTAACTCACATTTAAACTTTAAAATCGTTCTTGTTTGATTGGGTCGCAAGTTTAAATGTGTATATGCTACTCTCATTTAAACTTTAAAATCGTTCTTGTTTGATTGGTCGCGAAGTTTAAATGAGAATAATGTTGATATAACAAACTGAATGAAATTAAGGAATAATTAATTTAAGGATAGTGTAGAGTAGACTACGAATGCTTAGACTTGTTACCTCTCTATGTTAAACTGTATAACATGCCCACTATTACAATATCGCACTATGCTATGCTTCCATAATTGCTTCTATGTTATTTCTTTATGTAACATACAACTACTTGCTTTATATTATTTTCACACATATATTTAAACCACCTCTTTCACTAGTCACATCCTCTTATCTCACTCATAAGTCCTATCCTTCGTAACCTCATGCGACGTTAATCCTTCTATTCTAAAACTCAAGTATCGTCTTTTCCTATATCGTAGAAGATGGCTAGGAGAAAGTCAACCAGAACCACCCGTGGCCGACCCGCCGCTACTCCTACTCTTGCTCCTGCGCATGCTCCTGCCGGGCTGCTGCAAACCCACCTGATATGGATCAAGCTATGATTGATCAATTGGTCAATGAGCGTGTGGCAGCAGCGCTAGCTGCGATAAATTCAAACAACTCAACCACCGATCCGGAACTTCTAGGCTTATTGGTAGCAAACGCGGCTGCACGTACAAGGAATTTCGCGAATCGTATGGTGGTGGTTATAATGGAACGGAAGGAGTTGTCGTTTTGACCGATGGCTTGAAAAAGCTGAACCGTGTTCGGGATCCGCAGCTCGCGAAGATGAAGATAGAGTGAAGTTTGCTTCGTTCACTTTTCAAGAGGTTGCCTTAACTTGGTGGAATAATTACCTGAAGTCTGCAGGCATTGATGCTGCTTATGCCATGCCTTGGGAAGAATTCAAGGACATGGTGCTTAAGAAGTATTGCCCTCGCAATGAGGTCAAGAAACTGGAGAATGAGTTCTGGAATCTCAAGGTAAAGGGCACTGATATGACATCCTACAACCAACGTTTCCAAGAGTTAGCCTTGCTATGTCCGGAAATGGTACCAACTGAGGCTCGCATGATAGAGCGATACATCGGAGGGCTACCTCCATCTATCAAGGGAAATGTGACTACCTCCAAGGCTGCTGACCTCCACGAGACTATTGAAGTGTCAAACAAACTGATGGATCAAGTGATCGAGGATGTCGCTGAAGCAACAGATAACAACAAGCGGAAGTGGAGTGATAACTCCAAAGACAACAACAACAATCAAAACAAGAGGCAAGAGGTAGCTAAGGTCCGCTCTGCTGGAACAGAAGAGAAGAAGGGCTATGAAGAGAAGCACCCTTTGTGCGACCGCTGCAAACTCCACCACAGTGGTCAGTGTATTGTGAAATGTCACAACTGCCAGAAGATTGGGCACATGACCAAGGACTGCAAGTCAAAAGCTCTTGCTGACATAACCTGCTTCGGGTGTGGAGAACGAGGACACTACAAGAATGAGTGTCCCAATCCGAAGGAGCAAAAAGAAAACAACCAGATTGAAGCAGCCCGAGGAAGAGCTTATTTCCTTAGAGAAAAGGAAGAGCGTCAAGACCAACTTCATTACTATCTAGAGTGACGAAAACAAAGGAATTCTCCGCTCTCTTAGATTTTAATCCTTTAAGTTTCCTATCTATTGTACGCCGTTGTGTAATCGCAATGTATTCGAATATTCCGCTAAATAAATCCTTTATCTTTTATTTACTTATCGCCTCTTGTCACAATTTATTTTTACGACTAGCCCTTCTCCACGTCATATTTTAAGAGTATAAATGCTCACATCTCTTCACTGTATCGATCTCGACGATTCTCGCGTCTTAAACCACGAGGTCGTGGTTTCTTTTAAGGGGTGGGTACTGTAACCACTCGTAAATTTCCCTACCGATTTTTCGCGACTATATTTTTTTTTCTCTTCGATCTATAATAACACACCAGTTACGGCTAAAATATAAAAACGAACTATCAATACCAACGACGTTATGTTTATATCAGTCTTTCAAAGACGCTTCTGAAAAATATAATTTTTTTTTATATTTTTCGGACACCCGGAGAGTACGTTTACACGGAGACCCGACAACACACGCAGTACAAGTTATACTATATTAATAATAGGACAAAACCAAGTAAATAAAAACACCCTATATACCACGCCCCATCTTCATTATCTTTCTAGCCTACCCTACTGTTTCACCTTCTCTCCTCCTGTAAACACAACACCACGCCTCCTTTAACAAATCTACACCTAGACTTGTCTTCTACCATGGAAAATACAATTGTCACCACTCCAAAACGGGATGAACTACACCCTAATCGACTTAGAGGCCATACGTGGCTGAACTTGAGAAGGAGGAAGCTTAAAATGGATACATTCATGTTTTGACAATGCAAGTGGGTCATTTTCATGTTCCTAATCTTTTTCCAATAAAAGGGATAGATTTCAGAATGGTTTTCATCACATTAACCCAAAGTCAAAAATTAGGGTTTCAGAAATCAAAGGGGTTTTCGAAATTGATTGGGGGGTTTTGCTTAGGGAAGTATAAGGAAGGTTTCCCAAGTGGTTAATTGCTCCAATTCATCTCGAGTCCCTTCCAATTCCAGCCCCTTGGTGTTCGGTTTTTTTCCCATCGACCCGCTGTCCAATTGTTGTAAGAATTACATCTTGTTATTTTTTTTATCTAATGAATCTGTAAATTGTTTGATTTGAATTTACATTTTTTTTTATATATGTCGCATTGAAATAAATATAGATTGTTGGTATTAAACATGTTGTTGCTAGTTGTGGTTGTTGTTGTTGTCGTGAAACAAGAAAGGAAAGACAGTAAAATATTAAATCTTGATTCCGTGTTCTTTCGGCTTAATCATATTTCTTATCAGCTTGTTTTCGGTTTAAATGTTTTAACTTAATGGCTTATTTGTTTCGGCTTAAAACTGTACCGCATAGTAGTTTAGTTGTCTCAAGTTGTTACAGCTTGTTTGTATTTAGTGTTGCGTTTTGGGATTGTTTGAAAATATCCTTGTTACTTTCGGTTTTGATTCTTGAACCTCGATCAGCCCTCGTCACTTTGCCTTAGTTACTAAATGTCATAATGTTTTCAAGTATAGTTTAAAAGAGTCTAGTCCCTTTTTACTCGAGTCTTTGACTCCTGGATAAACTTGTGGAGACACAACCAAGAGTCTCGTTAGGTTGTGTCACGAGTTGTGTGCTTGTTTTCGAGCCTAAAGTTTTTTTTTCCAAACTAGTACCCGACCAAGTATACCAATACTTGTCTCCATGTTGCCAAAATCTTTTAAAATTGTTTTGATAAAAACTCCTCCAAAGAATCTGTTAAGATTTAAGGGTATGTTTTGGTTTTGCTAATTGGGCTTTCTTTTCAAGGGTCCGTTTGGAGTTTATGATGGGCCAAAGCCCATCTCGTTCTCTAGCATGTCTCCATTTACAGTCTATTTGGTTTGAGTAACTTGGGTCGCAGCCTGTTATGTTATATTAGGATTCCGTACGGTTTATATAATTGGGCCACAACCCAGCTGAATCTCCGACTCATATAATTTCGGCCCAAATGTGTTTCCCGATGTCGTTCGATATTCGTAATTCTTTCTCTCACAACGTATTTTCCGTCATTCACAACTCTTTATATTTTTACAACACAACAATATAAACTAGACAAAAATTCATAATAGAAATGTTTTATACACAAGAACTAAATATTTGCAAAACAATAATAGATTTCGAAAACCACGAGATGTATAAATATAAACCCAATATTTTTACTCCTAAAAACATGACCGTTAACGTTTCATGACAATATTTTTCTAATAATTATATATATAAATCTAAATCATTTCTTTTAACTATAAAATCTTACGCCCTTATAAACATGTATGTATGTATAGGAAACCAAGTTTTAACACACACACACACACACACACACACACACACACACACACACACACACACACACACACATACACACATATATATATATATATATATATATATATATATATATATATATATATATATATATATATATATATATATATATATATATATATATATAGTTTCTTGTGAGAAGGCCAATTTTGGTGAGAACGCGAGAAGAGATCCCAGCCCTCCATCTAAACCCCTCCTTTTTTAGATCTAATGGCTATGATTAATTTACAATTTACACTAAACAAGGGTATCTTTGTAATTCCTATCCTCACACATAATATATATAAAAAAAACACATAATTCTCTCACAGTCGAAGGTGAAAAGAAAATACACTTCTCTCCCAATCCATCCACCGCCATTACCACCGCCATAACCTCCGTTCAACCCACCGCCTTAACCTCCGTTCAACCCACCGCAATAAGCATCGTTCCAACCATTGCCATGAAAACCATTCAAGCCACTGCCATGACCACCGCTGCTCAACATCAATTAATGACTTAAGAAACAAAATTGAAGTCGAGATAAGTGAAGAAGACAATCTTTTCCAATCAGGTTACAAATAACTTCAAGTAACTATTATTATTATTATTATTTTGATAAAATGTAATTGTTGAATTGTGAATTATTATGCATTTCAAGCTAATATCATTGTTTTAATTGTAAATATGTCACATGTGAATGTATAGATTACGAATTAGGTCTTGATTGTTATAGGCGACTTCATTAGTTTGCGCAAAGTAGAATATAGCATTAATTAAGTTTATTAAGAGTATCTTCACGCGTAGAAAGTTTAGTAAGAGCATCTTCACGAGTGAAGATATAGGAGATATTTTTCTTCGCATGTGAAAACATAAGAGATAATTTTCTGCGCGCGTGAAAATATAGGAGATATTTTTCTTCGCGTGTGAAAATTGAAGGGATATTTTTCAACGCACGTGAAAATATAGGAGATATTTTTCTGCGCGCGTGAAAATATAAGAGATATTTTTCTTCGCGTGTGAAAATTTAAGGGATATTTTTCTGCGCACGTGAAAATATAGGAGATATTTTTCTGCGCGCGTGAAAATATAGGAGATATTTTTCTTCATGTGTGAAAATATAGGATATATTTTTCTGCACGCGTGAAAAGTTTAGTAAGTATATGATATTTTTCTTCGCTCGCGAAAATATAGGAGATATTTTTCTTCGCATGTGAAAACATAAGAGATATTTTTCTGCACACGTGAAAAGTTTATTAAGTATCTGATATTTTTCTACGCGTGTGATTGTCAAGAAATTGCAACAATCTCGAGATATCTAGTGGACTGTGTTAAAAATGGAGGCATACTGTGTTGACTATTTTTTAGACTTGCTGTCAATTGCTTACTGTCTTTTTCTTGCACTTTTGGACCCTGGGTAGTATAATATATCCATAACAGATAGTTGTAATAGAAGAACACCACCTAATTTGTGTATTTCTGGTGCAACTATGTCTTTCGTTTAAAATTTTTGAATTAATATTTGCGGTTTAATAACATGGTGCTCATTTTGCAGGTGCTTCTAGTCTTCCTGCGCAAAATCATTTAACACAAAAGTGAACCTCCAAATTGTAAGCATGCACTTTATGTTTCATTCAAGTATCTTATTTTTTACTTCATTTACTTCCCAGATTTATTTTATCTTGTTTTCGTGCTAGTGTTGTTCTTGATATCAACATATTATCAGCTAGAAATTGGAGGATGATAAATATCATAAGGAATTTTCTTGATATGAAAACACCCTAACTAGAATGTGCATAATTTTTTAACAAATTACTAATCGATTCCGTAAAGTAGTATTATCTTGGTTGAATGGCACTCTATCTGTGACAGTCTAGAACATTATTTGCCTATTTCTTGTTTAACTTAGAGAAATTTTAATATGATTGATACTTTACTAGCCTCTACTATGGACACAAATTTTGCTTTTAGGGTCAAAAATCAACACCCGTTAGGAACTTTGAAATAAATGTAACTATTGTTCAATCTATTGGGAAGGCATATCATGTAGTGCGCTTGCTCGAATTAGAGAAGTCATATCGATTGGGGATGTCTAATTGTTCTGGATCACTCGATAACGCTAACTGATCACGCTGTTTTAAACATGTAGAATCTCAATGGTTTAGCTAAGGCATGGATATTTTTTCTAATGTACTGGTTATTATTACATCTACTATATAAAATCTGTGAGTACATGCAGTTTAAGATGTATGCATTAAGGATCCACTTTGGGTTACTTCTAACTTGTTTGACCCATTTGACATGTTTCCCCTTCAGCATCTTACCGATTTTATCATGTTCTGGGATCAAAAATTCAGTTCCTTTTTTTATAGTCTATTAAGATCTTACCGATTTTATCATGTTCGGGATCAAAATGTTAATATGTTTAAAAGTTCATATATCTTAATAAAGCAGCCTCTGTTGCACGGAAACGCCAAAGGGTGGAGTACCCCGTACCCGAAACGCAATGGGGACGGAAACGCCATCCTTTTTTTCCCAAAGTTTGGGGACGTCATAGTCTATTAAGCGTTTCTGTTTTTGGGATTTACTTATTTCCTTCCATGTTTTACCAAAATAAATGATCATTTTCTATTTTATCTAAATGTACTGTACTTTGGTAACTGTTGATACAACTTGCAAAACTTGGGTAAAGTTATTCCTAGTAGCTATAAAATTGATGATAATGTTAATATGTTTAAAAGTTCATATATCTTAATAAAGCAGCTTTATTTTTGGAGACACTTGTTGTAGGAAATTTTAGTTGGTTTGAGCTTTACCAGTTCCCGCCCAAATTGTTTTTATATGTTAGCCTCTGGACAATTTTTTTTAGAGTATTTGGTTTAACCATCTAATAGTACTGTTAATGGATTATTGATGGCAGTGAAGAAAGTTAAGGTGCAATGTATATAAACTTCTTTTTCTCCAAGTATTTTAATGGTTAGTTTATTTTAAGATTCTTATTTGTGTTTTTTGTTGGTGACAATTTTGTCTCGAAGCCATAGTTAAGAAAATAAGTTCTATGATTTAGTATCACAAAGCGTTTGTCGGACCTAATCTGTTAATTTGATGATTCAGAAAATGTATAGTTTTATTTTTATTTTAATATTCAAAAGGACTGAAGAATATGAATCCAAAAATGATTTTACATGGATGTAGTAGCATCGGCGTATGTATTACTGTCCCTATTATACTTTGACATGTAGTATACATTAGTAATTAAAATGGTAGATTACTCCGATTGCAGATTTCTGGAACTGGATTTAGAATGAGGAGAAGTAGGCTGATCCCTGAACCACCATTATAGAAAAAGAAGAAAAATAAGTCCATTCTTCTAGTACACCAACTAGAAGATGATGTTTCCAAGAAGAAAAGGAGGCTGATTTGCACATTAGATGATTTCCCCGAAGAGTTGATTCACCGCATACTTTCATTTTTTCCTGCAAAACAAGCAACCCGTACCTGCGTCTTGTCCAAGTCATGGCTACATGCCTGGTCAACAATTCCTATTATCAGGTTTCATTTTAACTTTATTTTGCGACAAATCAAGTATGATATGTTTATGGAGCGTAGTCTACTAAGGTATAAAAACAACAACCTGCCCATTGAAACTTTTGATATTGGAATCACAATCAGCAATCAGGGCTTAGCTTCTCTTGTTGGAAATTGGATCTGTCACTTGTCTTCTAAAACTTGCCTTAAGGAACTTTCCTTAAACATCTCGGTTTCGGTTGAATTCTTTACATTGCCGGGTGAGATATTCTTTAGTGAAAGACTCAAAACAGTAAATATAACAGCAGACAATGTCATGTTTTTTTATTCCCTTAGGATTTCTAGTAATTTCGTGATTAAGTGTGTTTCTCTACGTGTGCTGGACTTACAGACCGTCTCGATAAGTGATGGGGTACTTCACAACTTACTGAATACTTGTAGCCTGCTTGAAAAGGTTAATATTTACCATGCTCTCATCAAAGCTTCTATTTTGCATGCACACAGGAACAGTTGATAAAAGTGTGACAACTCGCACTTTTTCAGATGTTCGTTTTCGAGAAAATTCGTCTGTTTTTCATTTACGAACTTCCCTGAGCTCGTTTGACTGAAAAACGAGAAGTTATCTCGTTAAACGTGGAAACCGACTCACGATGCGTGCTGACAATCGTAAACTCATTTAAAAGTTTATTTTTGATTACGAGAAAAATAATCATGTAAATACTCATTTTCATCAGAAAAATTATTCCGAGACAATGGCTAAAATTTCAGAATGTAATTTGAACGCTTACCACCTTAAACGGGCCCACATTGTTGAGTACAAAAGAAATTCAAATACACGACACCCCTCGTTTATTTTAACTACCACCCTCCCTTTCGGTTGTCCATGTTTGCCCTCCCACCATATAAAAACTCGAAACTAGGTTTTGCTCCCATTTGATAGCACCACCGCCGGAAACCATTATTCCGGCCACTATTTGTTCTCCTACCAACCTCCGCCACCGCAACCAAGCTACACCGCCTCTAAACTCAGATCTCCTCTCGTGGTTAGTTCGGCGTCGACGCCACACTAACCGCCACACGCTGGGTATTTCAGATTTACTTAATAGAAGATGTCGATACTTCAAAGTTTTGTTTATTTTGCTTCGTGTGGGTATCTCACCACGCCAGACATCTCGTCTCCTCCTTGTTTCCTCGGATTGGTATGTCGCAAAACGTTTTGTTCCGATTCTTGTTATATATTTTTTTATATACCGATTTAAAAAGAGTTTCGTGGGGTTAACGGTACGAGTCAACTCAACTCGACCGAGTCAACTCAGTGAGTCGAGTTGACTCAGATATTGACTAGGTTGTCGTATGGGTTGGTATTCGTGGAATAAAAGTTTAATAAACTGATTAATCTTGCTTTTGGTGGTATTGTTTCGTGTGGTAAAGGGATTGAAAATGTGTTGATTAATGATAACCTTGAATTTGTGTGGTGGTAACAAAATGGTGTTTGTTGGATTTGGTGTCGCACGGGTCAGTCACCCGTTTGGGTTCTTAGTTTTGCAATGTGATGTTCATTCTTGTTGATGTTGTTGTTGATTTGAATCGGACCAACTCTAAAAATCATATGGGGTCATTCTTGCGTATTGTCTCATTTTGTGGGTTTCGACCGAGTATATAACCCGATGGTTATGAGACGAGCCATTAAGGCTTGGACTGCCTTGGTTTGGCCGGTGCTTTCATGTCACAAATTATTTGACTATACATAATCTCGTTGAGCTTAATAGGGTCTTGCTTAGTCACGGCAAACGGGACAACAAGGGGCGTTTGTATTCAGATTATGGATCGGGTCCTTTTTGCGTGTAATTATCGTGTCTGTGTTTATTTGGTTGTGTTGTTTATTTTGTTGGGTTCTCGGTAAATAAAACCCGTAAGGGATGTTTGTTTCCAGCTTTTGAGTCTTCTTGTGGTGTAGTTGTGTTAACTGTGAGCTAGGGTGCGGGTGCTTGAGCTTATTAAGAGTAATGGTGGTTAGTATATACCAAATATAAAGAGAATGTTACACATTTTGAATATAATAGCTCATTGCATTTGGTTATAAGTCAAATTTATCGTATTACTTTGTCAAAATGTAAGTAACTTGTGGTTAAAAATAAGATATCGGACTAAAGAGTTTTATTGTTTAGAATCTTGTGAACTTGGTACGCTTTGGATTATAATTGGGATTGCGATTTGAAATTGATACGGATTATTTCGTGGGACGATATTGGATTTGATAAAACTTGGACAATATGAATATTTAGTGGACAATTGAATATCGGTTTGGATGATTTGAATAATTATTGGACATTGGACGTTGGACAAATTAGACTTATTGGACTCAAACTAATACAATAAATTAGACTCTTTATGAATTTAATATATTTGATTCAAACGAAAACAATAAAGAAAAATTGTCCAATAACCAATGAATACTAGTTATTGTTTTATATTAAATTGTCGGAAGTATTACTTTAAGAAATTTATTTTTAAGTCACGACGACTGGGAATGTTGTACGAATGGACGCATCATGCCGAAATTCATCCAACATACCAAACTTAAACTTTTACTTTTTTTTTAATCTCTTTTAGTTATAAAACCCGACAAGGAACAAAAAGTAGAGTTTTACTAAATCGCAAAATCCTTTATTAATTTAAATATTAACTTGTGTTCTTATAAACTCAAATTGGCTTTTCAAACATGTTTGGGATTATGGGGTAAACACCGAAACTTACCAATCAACTTACTCTCTTTCGCATAGATATGTGTCGTTACTTCCTCAACTTCTTCTGGTCGCTTTCTACTCGAGTCGAGTCTTGGTCAATACTTCTTGACTATTCCTCATATTATATTGGGAAATATATTATATCTTGGTGTGAGTTACGTTTGGCGTGAGTTACGTTTGGCGTGAGTTGTATGTTGAGTCTTGATTTCTTACCACCACACGAAAAGTTAAAACTAAACTTTTTGAGATATTGATACTGGAATTTTTGGAAATGTTTGAAACAAGTATTCCACGAAAACTAAGACACGTTGTCTTTCGGATATTATATTATTTTACTTTTTGAGACGTATTTTGAGATAATACGTATACTATTAGGTCGTGACGATGTAGTATCGATGTACTTGTACTCTTTGGATATCGACGTGCCTTCCTTCATGATTTAGTTGTGCTTGCTCCTAGATGCCAGTCTTGTTAGTTGTGATTCTTGCGTTGCTTCGCTTCGAGGTGAGTTCATGGCCCCTACTTTTACTTGCTTCTAAACTGTTTTGGGGGAGAATACATGCTCGTTTTTATTAAATGCAAATGCTTGATTTCTTTGAATAAATGATTGTTACTTGGTTTGATGAAATGCGTGATTTGGTTTAAATATGTTTTATGTGGACACAAGTGCGTGAAAACCGCTTTTGATTGGACCCGAAAATGTTTTTGTAAGCTATTACGTGCTAGGTTGGGTTAGAAACCCAAGCGTTGTTATGAATTGTTACATCCTGGCTCGTGATGGTGCGAATGTTATGGATAGATCTATTGAATGGCCACCCGCCCTACCAACATGGCTCATGTGGGGACGAGCAACATGTCGATTGTTAGTGTGTTTAGAGATAGTCACGGCTCGTGCTATCTAGTGATGGTTTCATAACTTAGCCTCGTAATAGTTGCTTTCGTGACACTATATTCGTTGTAGTGTTTGATTTTGATATGGTCCAAGTGGTTGTTTATGAACTATTTTTATGGATAAATATTTTGATATCGCGAATTAGGCGGTGATATGCCCCGCTTAAATTTGACTTGTTTATGATAATTGATTTTGCACTTGAAAACCTTGTGGTCCACCTTTCTACTCTTTTGCTTAAAGGTAAACCTTGTTTTCGTGACATTGTGGGCGCCACAATGATCGAAAGGATCTTTTTAACTCGTAATACTTTTATGAAAACCTATGAACTCACCAACCTCGTGTTGACACTTTTAGCGTGTATTCTCAGGTATTGAGGCAATTGCTTACTTTTGGAGGCGCTTGGGCAATGGCATGGCATGGTCATAGACGACTCTGATATTTGTACTTGGGGACCACTTATTTATTATGGGCCTATTTCCGTAGTAAATTTTTATTGTAAACATCGATTTTATTAAATAAATGAGTTTTCTTAAGAAAAACATTTATTCTATGCTTGTGTTGTGATACCGATTAGTAGCACCCAAAACTTGTATGCTTCCGCTAAAACCCGATTTTTTGAGGGTGTTACAGATTGGTATCAGAGCCTAGGTTATAGAGAACTGGGTAAAATTTCAAAACCTAGACTATAACCACTTTTATGAAAATTTAAACCTATGACCGACACGTGCCTGCCTGCCAAGCTTATGCCTCACTTGTGACTTTGATTGCTAATATATTTGATGAGATGTGTGCCTTACCAGTTACTATTGGATAAGTATATACATTTATCTTTCACTATCTGTTATAAGTATTTTCGACATACTTATGTTTACGCATCGTATCTGTTGTAGTGTTGCGTCTCTTTTCCCTACACAATCTCATCACTCGTCCTTGCGTGTGGACACTGATTTTAATCTTTTGAAAATGGATTTTTGAGAAGTGAAAGACATGATGCTAGAGTAACTAAGTCAAGTATATCAAAATTCATTGAACCTCGGGTGAATATAGACTGATCACCTATATTCAACCAGGGACATTGGGACATAGCCTGATCACCTATGTCCGACTCAGAGGTGAATTTTGCGATACTTGAGTAGTTATAATAGAATTATGTCCGTTGGCTTTTGGTTTGATTTCGGAAATGGAAAAGTTTTGTGTGTGATACGAGCATAAAATTTTATAAAAGCTTTCCTTCACACACAACACACCGGCATCACAAATTTTGTTTATCGCGATATCCTTCCTTTGTTATGAATCGCTATTCGTCGCCGTCTAATTATTATTCGACATCGGATTATTTTTGGAATCGTGGGAAACGTAAGACCTTGTTCTGCATCGGGTCAGGCTAGACCCGATTGGTCACAAGTTTGCATTTGGGTTGCGTGAAGTTGTAATAAGCTCACCGAACTTCTTGAAATATTTGGAATCAATCTTGGCTAAGTTGAATTTGGATTGTTAGATTCTGCGATTTTGGTTCCTATGGTGAAAATGGATTCGCTTATTCTCGTGGTTTTGTTTTGGTCCCGTTGTAGACGCCTCTACTCCAAGCCTTATCTTTGATCGATGATTATCCCATTGATGCTGTTCTTTTGATGTTGCACCTTGCGCCTATCGATGGGTATGCTTTTAGCATAACTTTTGGAACCATCGTCGCTCAATTGTATTTTGAATTTGATTTGATATCGATTGGTAGTCAAATTTCTTTTGGAAATTATGACGTTGATTGAATGTTGTATCTTTCCTATATTAAGTGCACTACGAAATCAATCTATTGATTGCTAGTTGTAATTAATGCTCTCCTTCGTAGTCGCATCAATCGCTTAACTCGCTGACGGAGATTCTGTTGGTCCAACAGAAACCTTAAGACTTTAAGGAGTAACTTGAACCGCGATCCTTGGAGTTGTCGTCTAATCCTTCGCTCGCCCTTTGGGAATCTATGTGATTCTCGCTACCTCCTTATGATATATTGAGCCCTGCCGTTATTGTCTTTCAAACTGCTTTCAACTTTCCGACAAATCATTCTGTGGTCACCCTACAAAATGTTTTGGCTGCTGTATTATGAACCAAAACCTGGAAGTGAATTCCGCGCCTCCATCTGGGTAATTGTTGGTCGTGTCACCAAACCTACTCAGTTCCTACTAATCAAGAAGCGGACACTATGGACAACTTTGCTCACTCACACGTGAAGAAGACTGTTGTACATTTTAGAGTGTCGATTTCTATCACCTCTAATCTGATAATCGTTTCACATCAAAATTCTGGTCATTATTCCAATAGCCATAGGAACAAGTCTTGGTATGAGTACTGGGAATCATCCACAAACTGTTGGCTAGAGTGAAAGGACCATCAAAACGTTTAAGGACATGTTGTGTGTCCGCGTGATCGATTTCGGCAAAGGTTGGGGTATACACCTCCCATTAGTTGGAATCCCTTATAACCATAGCCACGTTGTACGAGACACTTTATGGTTGAAAATGTCGCTCGATAATTTGTCGAATCGAAGTGGGGGATACCTAACTTGATATCCTAAAACCGTTCGTGAAACTGGCAAGAGATTGTTTAGATCAAAAGCATAATGCAAACTACTCACGATCATCAGAAGAGCTACGATGGATGAATGACAAGAATCCTTGAGACTCCATGATTGGAGACGAAGCTATGCCTAAAATCTCACCATGGATTGTGCGGTACGTTTAGTAAATGTGGAAAGTTTAATCTTCGTTGTGTTGATTTTTTTAGACTCTTGCTAGAGTTGGACTGGCAGCTTAGAGCCTAGAGCTACCGCTAGAACTTAGCTATTAATGACGTTTGCATGTGCGCAATATGAGGAAATGCCTCGCTGTTGAAGGAAATTGTTGTCCTTGCTGGAAGATATCCATATCGACGAACGCCTAAGCTGTGTTGAGGAACCTATCGAAATCGTGAACCGTGAAGTCAAATGACTTGAGCAAAGTCGTTTTCCTATTTTTACTGATCGGTGGAAACTCTAAGAAATATTTTGAATTCGCGTGAGAACGTGAAAATGGAATCTTGAGGAAGTATCTATATCTCTTTTCAAATCTAACGAATAACTTGAATTGAATCGCGAGGACGCGATTCCGCTGAGAAGGAAGTCCGTGACAACTCGCACTTTTTCGATGTTCGCCGAGAAAATTCGTCTGCTTTTTCATTTACGAACTTCCCCGAGCTCGTTTGATCGAAAACGAAGTTATCTCGTTAAACGTGAAACCGACTCACGATGCGTCGACAATCGTAAACTCATTTAAAAGTTTATTTTTGATTACGAGAAAATAATCATGTAAATACTCATTTTCATCGAAAAATTATTCCGAGACAATGGCGAAAATTTCAGAATGTAATTCGAACGTTTACCACCTTAAACGGGGCCCACATTGTTGAGTACAAAAGAAATTCTGAAATACACGATTACCCCCTCGTTTTATTTTAACTACCACCCCTCCCTTTTTGGTTGTCCATGTTTGCCCCCTCCCCACCATATAAAAACCTGAAACTAGGTTTTGCTCCCATTTGATAGCACCACCTCGCCGGAAACCATTATTCCGGCGCCGCTACTTGTTCTCCGGCCAACCTCCGGCCACCGCAACCAAGCTACACCGCCTCTCTAAACCTGTAGATCTCCCTCTCGTGGTTAGTTCCAGCGTCGACGCCACACTAACCGCCACACGCTGGTATTTCAGATTCTGATTAAGAAGATGTCGATACTTCAAAAGTTTTGTTTATTTTGCTTGTGTGGGTATCTCACCACGCTGACATCTCGCCTCCTCCTTGTTTCTCTCGGATTGGTATGTCGCAAAACGTTTTGTTCCGATTCTTGTTATATATTTTTTTATATACCGATTTAAAAAGAGTTTCGTGGGGTTAACGGTACGAGTCAACTCAACTCGACCGAGTCAACTCAGTGAGTCGAGTTGACTCAGATATTGACTAGGTTGTCGTATGGGTTGGTATTCGTGGAATAAAAGTTTAATAAACTGATTAATCTTGCTTTTCGTGTGGTATTGTTTCGTGTGGTAAAAGGGGATTGAAAATGTGTTGATTAATGATAACCTTGAATTTGTGTGGTGGTAACAAAAATGGTGTTTGTTGGATTTGGTGTCGCGTTACGGGTCAGGTCACCCGTTTGGGTTCTTAGTTTTGCAATGTGATGTTCATTCTTGTTGATGTTGTTGTTGATTTGGAATCGGACCAACTCTAAAAATCATATGGGGTCATTCTTGCGTATTGTCTCATTTTGTGGGTTTCGAATCTGAGTATATAACCCGTATGGGTTATGAGACGAGCCATTAAGGCTTGGACTGTCTTGGTTTGGCTGGTGCTTTCATGTCACAGCTTATTTGACTATACATAATCTCGTTGAGCTTAATAGGGTCTTGCTTAGTCACGGCAAACGGGACAACAAGGGGCGTTTGTATTCAGATTATGGATCGGGTCCTTTTTGCGTGTAATTATCGTGTCTGTGTTTATTTGGTTGTGTTGTTTATTTTGTTGGGTTCTCGGTAAATAAAACCCGTAAGGGATGTTTGTTTCCAGCTTTTGAGTCTTCTTGTGGTGTAGTTGTGTTAACTGTGAGCTAGGGTGCGGGTGCTTGAGCTTATTAAGAGTAATGGTGGTTAGTATATACTGAAATATAAAGAGAATGTGTTACACATTTTGAATATAATAGCTCATTGCATTTGGTTATAAGTCAAATTTATCAGGTATTACTTTGTCAAAATGTAAGTAACTTGTGGTTAAAAATAAGATATTGGACTAAAGAGTTTTATTGTTTAGAATCTTGTGAACTTGGTACGTTTCGGATTATAATTGGGATTGCGATTTGAAATTGGATACGGATTATTTCGTGGGACGTATATTGGATTTGATAAAACTTGGACAATATGAATATTTAGTGGACAATTGAATATCGGTTTGGATGATTTGAATAATTATTGGACATTGGACGTTGGACAAATTAGACTTATTGGACTCGAAACGAATACAATAAATTAGACTCTTTATGAATTTAATATATTTGATTCGCAACGAAAACAATAAAGAAAAATTGTCCAATAACCAATGAATACTAGTTATTGTTTTTATATTAAATTGTCGGAAGTATTACTTTAAGAAATTTATTTTAAGTCACGACGACTTGGGAATGTTGTACGAATGGACGATCATGCCAAATTCATCCAACATACCAAACTTAAACTTTTACTTTTTTTAATCTCTTTAGTTATAAACCCGACAAGGAACAAAAAGTAGAGTTTTACTAAATCGCAAAATCCTTTATTAATTTAAATATTAACTTGTGTTCTTATAAACTCAAATTGGCTTTTCAAACATGTTTGGGATTATGGGGTAAACACCGAAACTTACCAATCAACTTACTCTCTTTCGCATAGATATGTGTCGTTACTTCCTCAACTTCTTCTGGTCGCTTTCTACTCGAGTCGAGTCTTGGTCAATACTTCTTGACTATTCCTCATATTATATTGGGAAATATATTATATCTTGGTGTGAGTTACGTTTGGCGTGAGTTACGCTTACGGAATTACGCTTACGTGAGTTGTATGTTGAGTCTTGATTTCTTACCACCACACCTAAAAGTTAAAACTAAACTTTTTGAGATATTGATACTGGAATTTTTGGAAATGTTTGAAACAAGTATTCCACGAAAACTAAGACACGTTGTCTTTCGGATATTATATTATTTTACTTTTTGAGACGTATTTTGAGATAATACGTATACTATTAGGTCGTGACGATGTAGTATCGATGTACTTGTACTCTTTGGATATCGACGTGCCTTCCTTCATGATTTAGTTGTGCTTGCTCCTAGATGCCGCCTTGTTAGTTGTGATTCTCGTTGCTTCGCTTCGAAAGTGAGTTCATGGCCCCTACTTTTACTTGCTTCTAAACCTGCTTTGGGGGAGAATACATGCTCGTTTTTATTAAATGCAAATGCTTGATTTCTTTGAATAAATGATTGTTACTTGGTTTGATGAAATGCGTGATTTGGTTTAAATATGTTTTATGTGGACACAAGTGCGTGAAAACTGTTTTGATTGGACCTGAAAATGTTTTTGTAAGCTATTACGTGCTAGGTTAAGGTTAGAAACCCAAGCGTTGTTATGAATTGTTACATCCTGGCTCAGGATGGTGCGAATGTTATGGATAGATCTATTGGAATGGCCACCCGTCCTACCAACATGGCTCATGGGGGACGATAACATGTCGATTGTTAGCGTGTTTAGAGATAGTCACGGCTCGTGCTATCTAGTGATGGTTTCATAACTTAGCCTGCGTAATAGTTAAGCTTGCGTGACACTATATTCTTGTAGTGTTTGATTTTTGATATGGTCCAAGTGGTTGTTTATGAACCATTTTATGGATAAATATTTTGATATCGCGAATTAGGCGTGATATGCCCCGGTTAAATTTGACTTGTTTATGATAATTGATTTTGCACTTGAAAACCTTGTGGTCCACCTTTCTACTCTTTTGCTTAAAGGTAAACCTTGTTTTCGCGACATCATGGGCGCCACAATGATCGAAAGGATCTTTTAACTCGTAATACTTTTATGAAAACCTATGAACTCACCAACCTCGTGTTGACACTTTAGCGTGTATTCTCGTGTATCGAGGCAATTGCTTACTTTTGAGGCGCTTGGGCAATGGCATGGCATGGTCATAGACGACTCTGATATTTGTATTTGGGGACCACTTATTTATTATGGGCCTATTTCCGTAGTAAATTTTTATTGTAAACATCGATTTTATTAAATAAATGAGTTTTCTTAAGAAAAACCTTTATTCTATGCTTGTGTTGTGATACCGATTAGTAGCACCCAAAACTTGTATGCTTCCGCTAAAACCCGATTTTTTGAGGGTGTTACAAAAAGCTATTCCGGGTGGAGGCCATGGGAGGTATTAAGTGTAGAACAAGCCATGGATCAAATAACCTACGGTGGTAAATGGTATAGTGAACCTCTCGCCCCATACATTCAAGACCGGAATGAGGTATGTCTTTTCCGCAATCTTTTAAGCTCTTGTAAATGTTGTTTCTTCCGCTCAAAAACCGCTACATTTAGACCCAAGGCCAGTTTTATTTGTTACACAATCCAACCTTGCGGCCCGACCTGTTTATTATCTAAAAATCACCCATATTGATCTCAGCGTGTTTCAACTTTTTACATGTTACACAAGTAACACATTCCAACCCAACCCGTTATTTTTTACAAATGATTTGAGTGGATGAAGCTAGGCCGAGGTTACATCTCTCCTTATTTGTGATCGACACAAAGACACAATTATGTGTATGTATAACCTCTGCACTACTTAGTATCTGATTTGAGTTGATATTTCATACATTACTTGTAATCATAAATTTGTAACATGTCCGCTTAAACAAGACTTATTATCACCGCCACCATTTCTCATATTACGTGAGCATGTTCTTTTGTAACATGTCCGCTCTAAACATTACTTGTAATCATAAGTTTGTACTGAATCGCAATATCAAAATCACCGCCTATATCGATTCGATGTTGTCTCGCTTTTTGAAATTAGGAACTTGGATTATAAATAAGTAGCTAAAATATTTTTGTAGCTTCATATGAAACGAGGGGTAAATAGGGTGTGCATAAATTAGTCAAAGAACCGAGATTAAACTGACACCGCTATATTTGGTTTGGTTCTCGAATGGTTTCAAAATGGTTCTCATCCGCTGTCGAACCGGAATTGAACAGTTCTTTTCAAAATTTTATTTTATCAAACTTGAACAATGCCATCATATATCTATATCTTAGAAATATGAAAAATTTGTTGGTTTTCATCCACCCTTGGCTCCATTAATTTTTCACCGAGGTCCGATGTTGTAATCGGATATATTTGTGTGTTCGTAAAAGAAAGGTAAATAACTCATTCACTGGACCTGCATACACTGTTTGTCTGTTCTGTAAAGGACCCCTAATACGCTATCTCTGCACTTGTTATTGCATCCAAATTGATGTGTCACCGATTGTTTTTTCAGGTCTTTATGTGTTGTCATCTGAGCCTGTGAAGATGCCATGGTTCGATTCCAAATTTGCTGATATTGGTGATGAACAGTCATTGTCTCAATCTCTGCCTACTTTTTCTGGTCATCTGAAATAAACTAGTGTAAGTTGTAAACATTGATGAAGTTAGTGTGACATTTTATAATCCAGACTGTTTCTGCATCTCTTGTTGCACCGTTATCAAAACACTTCACATGCTTTTCAAAGTTGCTATGGTATGTTGAAAAGTGCTAGTAAAGTTTTCATAGCCCGAAAGCTTAGATCTATAGGAACTATTCCAAAATCGTGTTTCACTATGCTTTTTTATTTTCTTTATTCATACAACGTATGTTGGCAATGGTTTCCAATAGGTACAAGGCTAATCTAAAAGTGCTTTTTTCTGTATCTATTTCAGGACATATTGTCGCAATCAACAAGCCAGTCCTTGGTGCTCTTAGATGAGGTATATATCACTGCGAGTTGCTTTCTTGATCATCATATCTATGCAATATCCCCATGTCCCTCATTCAGTAGGAATCTTGACCACATGCTATTCTATTTTATGAATACATTTTAGACATCGAAACTTGTACTTTCTTTCTGGGTATAAGGCAGACTTTACAATCACTCAATGGAGAGGAGGCAGGGAAAATAGTTTGGAGTCCACTGCTGAATTTATGTGATTAAATGCTCAGTAGGATTTATTTTCTCATTACTAGCCCTTGCCACATAACTGAACATTCATTATGTATATTTAGTTGAGTTATGTATTCTTTTCAAGATGTATGCATTGATTAAGGGTACATGCCTGCATGTTTTAGGTTGGTGCTGGTACGAATCCTTTAGAAGGAGGTGTGCTTTGGGGATGTCACTCCTAGAATGCTTTGCCGAAGCTGGAGCGTTGTTGACAATGGCTACCACCCATCATGGTGAACTTAGAACCCTCAAGTGCAAGTAGGAAACAATGGCTCTCTTTCTCTTCAATTACAGGCTCATCTATTATTAAGTTACGTCAACAGCAAAGACACCTTTGAAAATGCATGCATGGAGTTTGATGAAGTAATCTTGAAGCCAACGTATAGGATTCTTTGGGGAATTCTAGGTGGTTTTCGTTGTTAGATTTTCATTTCTATCTAACTTGTGATCTGATGTGAGTGGCCATATGATAGTCAACGTATGTATGCAGGACGTTCAAATGCAATAAATATAGCTGAAAGGCTAGGACTTCCTAACGTTGTTGTAGCCAATGCTCGTGAACTCCATGGAACAGCCAAGGCAGATTAATGAGGGACTTGCATACTCGCCTCGCTATGCTTCTACCATATATTGGATGTTCGGTATTATATGTTCCGTTCATTGCAAACATATATATCAATTTGCTTATACGATGTTGAGTAGTGATATTTTAGTTATTATTCCCACACATAAAAAGTTAATTAGAGTTTTTCGTATAGTGTTCATTGGATTGTACGGAGTAATTATATAGATTACCGCTTAACAATTTGGATGACAATGAAAACTAGAATATGTGACAAGGCTATTAATGAGCATAAAAACTAAAAGCACTTGGTACAGAGAATGCTTTCTTAACTGCAATATAAGGTAACATGAGAATGGAAATATAGAGTAACATGAATGGTAATAACCACTAACATGGAAAATGAATTCAGATGGGGATCCTAGTATTGGCAAGGAAGACGATGTTCAGTTGTGAACAAATGCTGAGATCTTTCCATTTTACCATCTTATAATTTTATATGTTTCTAGTTGCAAGCTTATGTCTAATAGGCCTCCATTTGAGAATCGTATCTTGTTCTATATTGTTCTACATTAGGCGAAGGTTGTCAATGTTTGTGTACTTTCTTCTTCCTCTTTACATGTAGGTGATTGAAGATATGGAGAAGTTGAAGCAGAAACTTCATGAGTATATTCATGAAGCACGACATCATCTTAAGTGAGAACTCTTTCAGGTTTAGCTGAGTAACATTGGACATACCTATTACTGGATAAATGTTTGTTATATTTATATGGTATATCTAATATAACATTTTCTTCGTGCTTGCTAGGAACTTCATAGAAACCTAGTGGTTAGCGAGTGTAGGATTAAAGAGCATGCCACCACCAAAAATACAGAAAAATCCAAGAAATATCGGATGGAGGAGGAGTAGCGCGTTCATTACTTCACAAGAAAGTACGACAACGCCTTGCATCCCCAGTTTTTGCTTCTAAGGCAGATGATAGTCCTCTACCACCTAAAATGGCCTCCTTTAACAATCAGTTCACACCTAAAGAAAGCGATACAACAACGGTGAATGAGAGCAATGTCAAGAAACACCAATTAGGTACTTATTCATTACCTTATTATGTTCTGGAAACTACATAAGTGTGACTTTGATTCAAAATCACTATGCTTAAATTACAGAAAGAAGTAGCAAAGTTGTGAAGGCAGGTGACATGGTGCATGTTTCTAAATTTAATAAGAAAGCGGCTGTGTTGAAAGTAGACCATTCTAAAGAAGAGATGCTCGTTCAAATCGGGCATATGAAATTGAAATTGACACTAGCAGATGTTGTGATTTGACAAGAACGTGGGAAGACAATATGCCTTTTCTAAAGCAGAAAAGGAGGTCGGAAACCATGGTTATCCAAAAAAGAAGAAAAAAAAGATACACGAGAAGTGGATACTATACATATCCATATTTTGTACATTTTAATAGATTACATGAGCGTATATTGATACACCAAACGTCACATTTTGGTAAATTTAGCAAGGTTATGTCAAATGAAACCATTCGTTGCAACATGTGTGGCAGAAAGCCCCAGTTGGGACATGTGTGACAAATATAGTGCGAGATAGTTTGACAATTTCAAAAGATCAAACACTGAGATGAGGAGAGGGTCGTTCATCATCATCATGTCTTGATCAACCAAGAGTTTACTACACCTGTTATGGAACCAGTGCCATCGTGTATCTGGTTGGGAATACAATTCCGTAAGAACATTTGGCCGCCATTTTGCAACTAACAAGCATGTAAAGTAAAGTACGGCACTTTGAAACAACTAAAAATTGAGAGCTAATATAACATGAAGATCTGGTGTATTGCAGATCAATTTGACACGTATGAGTCTAAAACCAAAGATCATGCTAGAGCCATGGCATGGCATAGGATTAGTATGTTCATTTACACAATGAAGTACATGAAACCGCAACTAAATTTGACTGATGATGTGTATAAAAGCATCATATACTTCTGTAACCATACAAGTGCCACGAATCTTTATAGGCTACACTCTCCTACGCTATCTAGCGCTGCAGTTTCTCTTCTCCTAATAAACTACAAGTACTGAGAATTGATTGCGGGTTTAAAACAATAAGCTAATTGCAGGAAACCATCCACAACAGCTTGACGGTTAATGTAATGGTGGAACATGCACATGAACAATTGCATTCCTCATTTTTTTGTCTTGGTTTTCTTTGCAACCGGAGCTTTTCTTTTGACCTTCTTTGCTGGCTTTTTGACAGCTGCTTTCCCCTTCTTTTTTGCTGCTTCCTGAATCCAAAGTTTTTAATATTAGCAAATAAATTAAATCGGAGGATTATGTTCCACAGCCCCGAAATAAAAGGCATACCGATGTTTTCTCAGCTTTTCGTCTGCCTTTCCCGTTGGTTTGAGGCTCAGCCCCCTCAGTTTCATCTGCCTGGGGAACAGTCTGCTTATCAGCTTCATCTTCAGAATCAAATGAAAATCCTTCCAGTGTTCCTACCAAAGTGATGAAAAAAGTAAAAAGTGAGCAAATGGAATAATGCAATCTTGACATCTACCGGAACCATCAAAAGGAAATCCTGACCTTCAACCATGGTTTCAGCTTCGTAAACATTCGATTGTGGCTTCAATTGAATGAAGTCATTCATGATTGCCTCTATCTGAAACAAAAAATATATTCGCTTAGATTGATATTTTGTTTCAACACTTATATTAAGAAAACGGACCAACCTAGCCAAAGCTTCTCATCGACAAGAACTAGCATAAAAAAAGATTGAACAGAGGGAAAAACTAAACACCGAAATGCAACTGAAAACAAACCTTTGCTTCTGACTGTCCAAAGCTAACCTGAGAAAAAATAATGAATGTGTTAGCCATAATTATAAAATTACATGAATTTGCAGACTGGGAGAGAATGGTACATACAACACAGAAAGTTCTTGAAGGTATTATTGTCGTTTTGTAGATAGTTCCTGAAAGAGAAACAGAAAATATATAGTTGGGTATTAGAGGACGCCAGACAAGTTGAAAGAACTCCCTATTTAGAAGTTTGTGGGTTCATAAGCGGACATGATATACACAAGTAACTGCACCTGATGAAATGATACAAGCATATAAAGAAATACCTTTTAAATCCAAAACATATCTTGATCGCCAGAAGGGAATCTGAAATAACCACCCTGCCCACAACACCCAAATCGCCACTTAGATCGATGGATTCACCTTCGCACTCCACAAGCGCCTGCAAAAATCAAAAGGTGGGTTACTGACAAGAAACTTTATCTACTATGACTGACAAACACATTAAAGAAATAATTGACGATGATGAAGCATTTTGGCAGATGAAACAAGGTACCTTTGAACGTTGGATTTTATCAGGAAGCAGCAAAGGCAAAGTTGAAGACGAAAGCTGCAAAGTTGGACTTTATTGTGTCAAATAAAGTGACTAGAAAGTAAAGTAATGATGGGAGGGAGGGAGGGACAAGTATTGGGAAATTACATAAGGTCCGGTTTGCTTGTTGTTGTTGTTGTCAGTTTGAAGAAGGTTTGGATGGTCGTCAATCTCTGTAAAGAAGAAGAAGAAAGAATAAGAGTACAGACGTAGTAAAAGAAATGAAAGAAGAAGGGTAGAGTACCTTTCTTTGCATTTTGGGACTTACGCCTCTTGTTAGGAGAGTCCTCCAATTTGACAGTTGTTTTGTGTGAAGACGTTTCATCATCATCATCTTCTTCTTCTTGTTTGTTTGTGTAGTGGTCGTGGTCGGAATCAGATGGCAATGAAATAACAGGTTCTTGGTTTACATCATCATCGTCATAATCTTGTTCTTCTTTCTTAGTAGCATGTGGTTTGGTGTTGATAGCAGAGCGAATAGGGAGTAGATCATCATCATCATCAGAACTTGAGACTGTAAACAATACTGATGTTGCCTGGAATGATAAAGTCAATGAATAACACTTAGGTTAGAGTAGGTCTGTATAATTAACACTAGAATCCATCATCATTACCATTATCATTATGATTATTATAATATAAATGAGGGGAAGGGAAGGGAAAGTGAGTTTGTGTTGTGAGACGGAAATAAATAATGCTGCGTTCTGGAGTTGTAAATGAGGAGAAAAGAAAGTGATGGTTGTGGAGAAAGGAAAAGAAAGTAGCTAGGCAGGCTTGGTTTATAGCAAATAAATAGTGGATGGATCGAATTGGCAAAAGACAAAAGACAAAGTCGAGTAGATTTGAATTGAGGAACCAAATACTGAGTAGGTAGGTAGGTGAAAGAAATTAGGAAAAGGTGAAATACATTCATATAGAAAAGAAACCCAAGTGCAGAAGAAGAACAAGTTGCAGTTGCACAATGAGGGGGAGCTGCAAAATGAGTCTGATTGGATAGTTACTTAGGAAATGTAGTCAAGGTGGGAAGTGTCCTTGAGTGTTTAAATGAAGTGAAGCCAGCTATGGAAATGTAGGCTATGAAAAGGCTTGATGATGCCTGTATACAAGAGCCTCTGTGCTTATGAAGGTGGCAGATTATTAAGCACAGGTAGGGTGTTTGTAATGTATTTTCTCCATGGTTGCCTAGTACTAGTGTTCTTGCGGCCTAGGCTAGAAGAATGGGTGTGTTGCTACTGTTTCATGGACAAAATTTTTATTATCGACCTAATTCTTACCAATTGGAATTTAGTACGGCTACAACATAATGAATTCTGATTGTGATCATTTCACGATGATTGCCATAATCCATATGCTAATTAAGTTTGACTTTTATATAATAATCATAGGCAGGTAGGTTAACATATATTCTTGTTTTAACAAAGTAAATATGTATTTTTATATGGCATATATATATATATATATATATATTCATAAGGAAATCTACAACAACGGACTCTGGATAACAAACAGAAACGTGGGTCTACAATTCTATTCTGTAATGCAATTTGAATAAACACATAGATAGATAGATAGTATGAATTTTTAAAATTAATAGAAAAGAAGGAACCTTGGTGGTGGGGTCAGAAGAATGAAATAATGTTACCAAAACATTTAAGTCAAGTTAAATATACACTTTGATTTGTAAATCACATGTGAACTTCACAACTAATATCACAAATCACATATGATTATGTATCTTCGGTTTGGTGAGGAGCAAGGTACGAGAGGTGTGGGGCCTATTTTAGTTTTGTGTATGTGAGTGTTTTGTGAGGTCTATTTGTTTAGTGGCAAAGAATACTACACACTAATTGCTAATGTGACGTTGAGATGAAACAATTGATCCTGTCACGATCAAGACTGGTCTTAGGCATGATTTTGTGTTCTTTTGGGTTCTTTTCATTCTAACATGAGAACACAAAACTAAGGGTATGCTTGGCGTAATGAGTTGGGGATTTTATTATAAGCTGAAGTTAAAATTTGTATTTTTGTAAACTTGTTTAGCAAATGGGCTTAAGCTTAGGCTTATTATTACAAAATTACTAAAAATGATATAATTAAATGATTTTTTGTGTATGCTAGATATTTTTGTGGATAAATAAGTAATTTATTGTTCAAAAGCCTCGGGCTAAAGTTTTTAGCCCTTTTTATAAGGGCTAAAGTTTTAAGCTATTTTTAAAGGCTTATGATTTTATAAGCCCACATGACAAACAAAACTTATTTTATAAGCATATTTATTTTAAAAACCCAAGCCTCATAAGTAGGGGTGTTATCGCGTCGGGTTGTCGGGTTATCGGGTTTATCGGGTAGGGTTGATTCGGGTTTTGGTGTCTCAAAATTTGACACTAACCCGACCCTATAAGCTATCGGGTTATCAGGTTTCGGGTCCAAACGGGTCGGGTTGTTATCGGGTTGTGATGAGTTGACTTACTTGACTATCCTACTGATTCACAAAACACAATTTTGGATTGGTTAATCGGGTTCCTTAGTTTTTTTTTTCACGCAGCTATATTATATACTTTCAAGAAGGATGCATTTTCTCCCGTAAAGATATCTTTCGATAAGAGAGTATCGGACTATATATTTAACAAATGGTTCAATGTATTGATGTATGGCTCATTTAATATTTGGTTAAGTCCACAAGTTAGGCTTGGTGGAGTACTGGTGTTATATTGAGTCTAACACTTATATAGGGCTTTTGTTCAAAACTTAAAGATTTTTTTTAATATGTCATTATATCTTATCGGGTTTATCGGGTTGACCGATAAAAACTAACTAGGACCCAACTTGACCATATAAGAACTTCGGGTTGGCCGATAAACCCGATAAAATAAGTTAGACCAATCAACCCGACCCTATAAGGTCTTATCGGGTTCGGGTTCGGGTCAACCCATTTGACACCCCTACTCATAAGCTCCCATAAGCCATTCGCCAAACAAAGCAACCGTGTTTATTTATCTGGGTTGGGAAAAAAGTGTTAAAAGGTAAAGGTTAGGAAAAAGAATAAGTTGAGGGGGTAGAAAAGAAAAGAGAAACAGTAGCCGGCGGGCGAGGGGCATTCTATCTGATTTACCAACCTTTTCTTTTCTACCAAATACTAATCAATTTCAACTTCTTTTGTTTCTCCGTCCGTCAGTCAAATTGAATTGAATTGAAAAGAAAGACATAAAAGAGAATGGGGGAAGTAATTAAGAATAATCCAATTCAAGAAATACAAGTAAAGTACAAGGAGTTGGAGAGTGGTTTCAAGGTATGGCTTTCGAAACAATCTTTACCCGTTGAAGCCGCTGTCGTAACAGCCACCAGCTCACTCCAAGGAGCCGCCATCGGTGGCCTTATGGGCTCTTTCACTTCCGACCTCTCTCTACCTACCCCTGGTGGTAGTACTAGTACTGCTGGTGGTCCTATGGCCTCTCTTCACCAAGCTCAGGTTAATTTACTACTAGTATTTCTTTCTTTTTCTTATATTTAAACAAACCCCCTCATTCAATTATTTCTATTCGATTTAGGCTCTTTCTGGTGGGCCCCTTATTCAAGCTCGTAACTTTGCTGTTATGACCGGAGTTAATGCCGGCATTTCTTGTGTTTTGAAAAGACTAAGAGGAGGCAAGGAAGATGTCCAATCAAGGTATACTATATATTTACTAGCATGGTACCCGCGCAAAGCAGCGGGATATCAAATATGCCGTTTTTGTCGTATCTTTATCTTTTAGCGGTATGCAATGATAGTCGGTATATGACGGTTTACCGGTTTGATAGCTCAAAAAACAAATGTGCTTTTTTAATTTTTCATAAAATATATTAATGCAAATATAGATTTTCATAATTATTTTCATTTCAACTTAGTAAAAATTGAATATATATGATAAAATTTAGAACTTTAAATTTGTATTATTGTAGGTTTGTAACATCTATTTTAATACTAAAATTTAATGTGTCATTAATGTATATTACTGTATAATGTAATTAGTGTAGTGTAGTATTTAATTGTATGAATTACTAAATATAGTAACATGTGTAAGCTTAAAAAATTAAGACTTCTATTTATAAGTGTCCCAAATGCATTATAGATAGTTATAGATTATAGATTTTTATCAAAAATTCACCCTCAACTCATTTAGAATGGCTGGCTAACTTTATACCCATCCATTGCAGTATGGCTGCAGCTTTTGGCTCCGGCGCCGTCTTCACATTGGTTAGTAGCAACGGTATAGGAGGTCCTAATCTTGCCGCCAACGCTCTCTCATCCGGCCTTCTTTTCGCACTCATGCAGGGCGGTCTTTTCAAGGTCCGTCTTCTCTTTTCATTCCATCTCACTTCACACTACCTGCTGACTGCACATTTCTTTACTTATATATATATCATTTGTTGCTTGCAGCTTGGAGAGAAATTCTCAAAGCCACCAACCGAAGATGTCTTGTACACTAAAACCAGGGGCATGTTGACTAGTCTTGGTCTTAATAATTACGAAAAAAACTTCAAAAGCGGTTTGTTAACCGACACCACTTTGCCGTTGCTTACTGACAGGTTTAACTCCCTCCTTCCTTCCTTCCTTTTGTTGACTCTACTTTACTTTATCATTTATACATGAGACTGATGATCTCATTATTCTGCATTATTAGTGCTCTGCGAGATGTCAAAATCCCTCCCGGACCAAGACTTCTTATTATTGATCACATCCAAAGGTTGTATTGCTGTTTATACATATTCAACTATATTATACTACCTTTTATGGAAACCTCAAGGATTCATTTTTCTCCATTCTAGGGACCCTGAGCTCAGCAAAGGGAAAGGAGCTAGGAGAACATAGTTGCTTGCGCAATTTCATGATATTAAGGATACCATCGTTCCAGTGGTAATGTGAGAGATAATGGCATTTTTATGTCGACGTGCGTTTTTTTCCTTTCCAGAATCAGTTTTGAGATGAAAAATTGCAGACGTTTAGTTATTACTTTATTGTACTATATTCAGTTTGGCTAGCAGTTTGTTCACTAGTTCAAAAATGCAGCAGGTCGAATTTGTCGTTCACAATGTTATGACATACTTAGAAACCAATACAAGTGCGGGCGATACTACTGTTGACTAGGTAGGTAGGTCGGGTAGGTTGAGTAGCATGTTAAAACTTAAAACTAGTAAATATCATAGTGGATCAAAATCTTGGAGCAAAACTGGAATTTGTATACTCAGTTCAGTTCTCAGTTCCAGTTGTGTGGAAAATTGGTTCGCAATCATATCTAGCATAGAAGTTCTGTTAAGAAGATGATCAAAGCCAATCACTTTCTGTAAACAAACACAGCATCACCCCTAAACAAACTCAGTATTAGTCTGATTCATAAGGAACATGTAGGGTAAAGGGTCAACACGTAAAACTTTTGGTACGTGTCGACGTGTTGTGTTGATTTCAGCCCTTGATGTTATTGTTGTTCCAAATTTGGGTCTCATTTAAAGTCCAAAAATAATCAAATGCTAGTTTGATTTCCCTTTTTTACACCATAGTCAAGAATGAACAAGTATATGAACAGAATAATAGTCAGGTACAAACATGTATAAGAATCGGATGATTGTCGGGTATGATCACATAGTCTATTAATCGTGCTTAGACACTCAGTCCTGTGTGAAACATTCGTGCTCAATGTGCACTCAGTCCTGTGTGGAACATTCGTGCTTTATGCACTCACTCCTGTGTAGAACATTACTCTAAAGTACATTTATAAATGTTACTTCGTGGCACTCCTTTTTCTGCTAGCGGCACCCATCAATGATAATTTCTTGTATTGTATCATAAACTAGGCTGCGAGGATTCTTGGGGGCAATCCTATTTTTTAAGGGCACGGATGAGCGATATAATGTCACATCTTAGCGATTAGTTAGTTTTTTTTTTTTAATATTTTGAAAAAACAAAAATCGACAAAAGTCGCGAGGTTTAACTGCGTTTGAAATAGGTCTGTAGGGACTAACGATGTAAAATTTTTTACATAATTGGTCCTTCATGTTAGATGTTAGATTCACAAATAGTCCTACTAACGGTACAGTCTAAAGGTTGTTAAATAACGACGTTCTATCGTTTTAATTAAGAAGATTTATATAAAACGCCTTCGTGACGCTTGATAACATGTTTTTTGTAAATTATGACCGCTTAATTATATTGTTCACGCTTAAAATCTAAACATTTCTAATAGTAAAACAACATTTCGAATATTAAATAATCTTTTGTGTCTGAACAGCATAACTTTATGACGGATTAAAAACCTTGTTGAGGAACAATCAACACTGCGGGTACCATTTAGTTAAGATTCTCGTCGAGCAATATGTTTCAATTATACATGTTTTCTTTTCTTTCGTGTAATCTCCTACGTATATACTCTTATTTGAGACAATTTTAGTTATAAAATCTTATCGTCGTAATAATTGTCAACTTTGTTTTTTTTTGTTTTTTCAATCGATTTGATCGATAATATTTTATTTGTGATATATAATCTTCGATAAAATTATCTTAAATGAAAATACATTTAAAAGCTCAATCTATTCATATATTTTTTATCAAATATTATATTACACAAATAAAATATTTATGGTCAAGTTTGAAAAAAAACTTAGAAAATTGAAGTGAATGATTATTATGGGACGGTAGTAATTTTAATAGGCGTTGATTGGGATGGATTTACTTGTATCTTCAAACATATGTGTCGATCGTCTATGGAGTGATGATAAGAGGGCCGTTTCTTGTAAAACCAATAATTTATTGTTGTGTGATTAATCGCATATTTTAGGCGCCTCAATCGTTTCATTTTTAATAATGGTATTGATTAAAATGTTGACTAGTCAAATTTTATTTTATTTTATTTTATGTATGGCGTGTTTAAACAAACTATACTATTTGCGGAACAATGTAAGGTTTTTTCAAGTTTTTGAAAGAGCTATCGGTCATTTTTTATTTGAAATGATTAATTAGCGTGATGTATCATTCTAGTTGAGCATATAGTCATTTCGGCTAAACTTATGATCGGTAATATCTTTTAACAAGTCGAAAATCTTATATTGTAAAAAAAAAACTCTGATACCTTACATTGAGGGGGAAAAAAAGTTAGGTAACTAAAATTTAAGTTGAATTAAAGTGTGAAACCTTTTAATGCGATTTGCCTAAAAAAATTATGAAGTTCAATGATTGTACTTATTATTATTATTAATTTATAAAAAGGAGTTTGTATGTATAATACATAACTTTATTATTGTGTAAAAGGAATTTGTATAGTAAAATCTTATACATTAATATTCGATAAATTAATAATCTCGATAAATTTAATAATTTGTCCGGCTCTAACGTGGGATAAGTACAAATTTGAACCCCCAATCGATAAAATAATAAGATAATAATTTTTTTAAAACTTTAACCCATATATATTGTTTTTAATGAAACTATAAATATATCTGATGAAGGAAATATGAAATTGTGGATTGTAATATAATAAGTGGAAGAAAAATAGATGTGTTTGTAAATACATGAAATAGAAAACAAAATGGGATCCAAATAATATTGTTGAAAAGGGAAAAAGTCAAAAGTAGGATAACTATCCTGTCTCTATTATTAAAAGGAAGGTTTTGTAAATTAATTAACTAATTAATAAATGAATTGATGATTATCATATCATCATCATCAAACACTTGGCAGGAATATATATCTAGGGCGCTCTGTATCTATTTGCCTTGTACGCAATCAAATCTCTCTCGATTTCGATCTCACGTCTCCTTTCTCTCCCACCTGGTACTGCCATTTTCTTTTTCCTTCTTTTTTTTTTTTAATTAAATTTGATAGAATCTCAGTCAGGGTCCGTTATCCAAATTACTACTACTACTTCATCTGAAACAGTATCCTATTCCTATCCTAATAATAATTATAATAAGCGCATTCTTTCCATTAGGTATTTATTTATTTATTGCTTAGGAGGAATAATTTTGATGATTATGAGTTTGATTGTGTGAGAAATGGAATATTATTATCCCAACAACGAACAACACCAACATGGAGGTGGAGGAAGGCATGATCAGATCGTTTCCCAGTTCCTTTTGAAATCTTTGCATATCGTCCTCGACTCTCGCATTCCTTCCATTCGTTCTTCTAATATTATTCTTAAGAGGAAGAGCGACAAATGGTTCAATCTCGCTCTCGGCGATCGCCCCTCCTCTTTCGATTCCCTCAACTTCTGGCACCGCAATCTCATGGAACCCATGATCATTGACATTTTGCTCGTTCTTCAAGACTCCGAGACTGTCGTTGAGAGATGGGTTGTTCAATACCAACGTGATTCCTCTTCCTCCTCCTCTTCTTCCTCCTCCTCTTCTTCTTATAAGAAAACTTACAAGAAGTCCATCATTCTCTTACGCTCTCTCTATGCTATGCTTAGGCTCCTTCCCGCTTACAGGGCTTACCGAAACCTAACTACCAAGCCTACTGCCTCTTCTTCTTCTTCTTCTTGTCATTTTGATATCAATTACAAGGTCTCTTCCTTTACCTCCCCCTTTTCAAGGTCCGAGGAACAACTCATGAAACAATACACTTTCCTTCCTGTTGAAGCCCAGAATGGACGCCTTTCCATTTCTGTCAACTATCGTGAAACCCTCTCCGATTTCAACTTGGATACCTCTTCATCTTTTCCAACTCAGATCATTACTGATTATGTCGGCAGCCCTGCAACTGACCCTTTTAGGGCCTTCCCCATCACCATGGATAATACTAATAATAAGAGAATGCATCCACCTCAACAACGCCCACACAGCTGGTCCAGTGCCCGGGGACCTCCTCCTCCATTTACACATCTTGGCTCACCATCACCACCTGCGTTTCGCTCTTCCAGTGGCCGTTATGATCTGTCTTCTTCACCTACAGATGTTGTTTATGGTCAACGAATGAGACCACCAACGACCACTTACACCAGCTTTGATGAGTATCAACTGTCACCACCATTCTCTCCATCCCCTTCACCATCTCCGCCAACATACATCTCCGGTGGGAATTACTTGCATTCTCGGCTGCGCTCGGAGACTAGTGCCCCTGTTACTATACCTAATAATGCCATGATGACCAGAAGTCCCAGATACCTTTCTCCTAATAACATGTCTGATCCTAATCGACATTCGCTTCCACCCCCATCACCTAGAAGCACACGCCATGAACTTTCATCTCACGAGTCTCCTTCTGGAATCAGGTCCCTTAAAAAGTCAGACATGTCAAGGGTTGGGGACTTGAGCTCTGGTTCAGGCTCAACAAATCATTATTCTGCTCATAAGGTAATTATCCCACACATGTTTTAAAATGTTTTCTATCTTCATAATAAAATAAAAAACATCTGAATCTGGTGAGATTTTCTAGGTATCAAAAGATGATTCAGGGAGATTTTCTGGTTTGCTATCATCAAGTGGTTCTCCTTCTCGTGTTGGATTCTCTAGAAGCTCGAGTAGATTGTCTCTACAAGATGAATTGGATGATATTGACTTCTCTTGTCCATTTATTGTTGATGATGTTGATACATGTGATTCCCCTCTCAGGTAAATTTTTTTTGTGTCTGATCTACTCAAACTTATGCCAAATGTATGTATTATTTGTGAATGCAGTTTTGATCTTACATTACTGTAGGTGATGCTATCTATTCATTGTTACAGAGTTGTCTAGACTTTTTTGTTTCTCTCTTTGTTTTGCATTTCTTAGTACACATTTGAATGCAATTTCTAACAACGTAGAAAATAACCTTTATCAATGTCTCAAACTCTTATGAGTCTTCTATAGTGGAAATAGTATTCATCATGACTGTATTACTTCACAAGTCACAAAGCTCTTGATCTTGTGGTCGGGTTGGGTGTTCTGTTTTACTTTGGGTTTGGTATTGTGAACTTGAATCCCAAGGTCTATCTCCATGCCTTCCATAGACTTTATGGAGTATTCTGATAGTTTTTATCTCTAGTACACCAAAGCCATTACTGAACTGAACTTGAAAAAGAAAAGATATGAGAAAGCTGGGTCTGTCTTGGGATATGTTAAAGGAGATTGTTGATATGGATGATTCATAAGCCCATAGTTTCTTTTTTGGAATGGAAGTAGTCCCAATAGGAGATGGATTATGTTTCAGTCTGCTGACCTACAAATTGATTTAGGAAGAGGGCTAGAGACGGTAAAAGAAGTACCAACAGTATGGTGCTAGATTATAACTGAAGATGATTCATGTAATCCATGACTGACTAGTTGTTTTGGTTACCATACTGCTGTTTGCATCTTCAGAACTAATTTTTCACAGGCTCTGCAAATAGGAATTGCATCATTTTAAAGTTAAATATGCATCTGTCTGTGTATCCATGTATCTGAAGTCTTGTGTGTTAATGTGGCATTTGACAGTCAGAGTGTCGGTGGGAAACAAGGAAGAGAATTGTCTTCACATGCCAAAAAATCACAAGATGCAGCCGTAGGTGCCCTTGTTCGTATGCTGAGAACAGCGCCACCTCTTCGTCAAGATTCTAGCTGTTATTCTTCTCACTCACTGAGTGATGGTCTTGAGGCCGAATTCAACACTGCTTCTGCATCTGCTTCTGGCTTGTTTATGTCCCGAAAGACATCAGATGCTTTAGAGGAGCTCAAGGCTTACAGAGATATAAAACACCTTATTCTCTCCAAAAGTGGAACTCCCGTGGTTACTAAGGAGGACATCTAACACTTGTCGTAAAATGAAATAAATAGACTATAGCATTATCTTTCTAGCAACGAAAAGGTTGATGAAAAGAAGTTTATTTTTGGATGATCTAAATGTTGTAAACATCATTGTATTATCTTGTGGTCTTTATTCTTTTGCGCATACAAATTTAGAAGCTTACAGTTGATATCATTATGCTCATAAAGTGTAAAAACAATTTGATCAAAGTAATGGATTGTTGGACTTGGTAGGACTCAAAATGTTGTCATATCTGTAACAAGTAAAAATAAAATATCACAAAATGGTATTAGAATGAGATATCAAATTCCTACAAATATTAAGGCTAACCGGAGTGGGCGTGAGCCTCACCTGGTGACGCCTCTACTCACGAGCGAGCTCCAAAGCTGAAGAACAAGTCACGCACGACTTGTGGTTTTTGTGCATTCAATTTGGTGACCGGCTCACTATAGTGACAATCAAAAAACGTGGGACCCATTTCCTTTTATAACCGTTTGAATTTGAACACATTAAAAAAAATTACACAACCTCATTGTTTACTTATAAATACCTGTTAACTTCACCATTTTTAAATACAACTTCAATGTTTTTTACTCTCATTCAAAAAACATCCCCTATATTCAATATTTTATACTCTCTTAAATCTAATTTATGTTCTCTCCCTCATTCGGTCGAAGAAATTCAAGCGTATGTCCAAAAACAATGTGACGAAGACGATGCGGCTCGTTTGGAAGCTATTATCGGCGTAATCAAGTTGTTTGAGCAAGCAAAGGAGGCAAAAGAAGATTTGATGAAACAATTCGCGGAATGCAAAGACATTTCGCCATAAAGATGTGTTGTGATTGTCAAATTTTTGGACGAGGAAGCCTGGAAAGATTACAAGGTTAAGGCCAAGTTGTGGGAATGTGTGTTAGAAATACAAGATAATACCAGCAACAAAATTTGTTAGATGTACAAGGAAAACAATTAAGATGATATGTGCTTTCGTATCATATCGTATCGCAATTTGTATTTTTATTTCAATGTCGTATTTTTTTTGTTGTATATTTATTTCAATGTCGTATCGTATCACGGGGTTTACGTTTTAAATTTATGAATAAAAATATTTAAATTTCATACTTTTTTAATTTTGCACGTTTATGTTTACGTTTTTAGTTTATAAATATAAAGTATTTAATTAAATAAAAAATGAGTGTGAAAAATGAAGGGAGGGTAACCAAAACAGGTGAATGGTGAGAGGGAGTGAAAGAAAATGTGAATAGAGAGAAAGCTGACGTGACGCCGATGTAGATGATGATGGTGACCACTCCTTCAATCAGTGAATAGATAGAACTGAAATGAAATAATTTCAAACTATCAAGAGGGTATGACATTTGTTGTAAAGAATTCGTTTTCAAATAAGAAACAAAAATACAGGAGTATTGGTGTATCTTTTAAAAAGTAAAAAAGAAAGATAAAATAATTTGAACTATTGTTCGAAAACTTATATTATGAGGATATATTCTTTACAATTACTCTCTCCGTCTTAATTTTATTGTCAATAACTCAATATTTTCTTTTTAGTTGGCCCCAAATTAACTTTGTCCACGTATATATAGTAGTTGGAATTGTTTAAGTTTACTATATTAGTGTTAATCAAAATTGTTATTAACAAAATTATATGAACACATTAAGGGCCCATTTGTTTGATAGGTTTCCTACATTTGAAGAAAGTTGAGAAAAAAAGAAATAATTTAAAGATGTAGCTTGGTTTAAGGAATTTGGAATAAAAGAAATAATTTAATTCAAAACTTGATTCCACACTAGATTGAGAGGACTCGGATAAAAGTTTTGACTTTTGTACTTTTACTCTTAACCTTGATCACATATTTTGTACTTTTCTCTTAAATAGTTTTTTTTTTTTTTCTCAACTTTCTTCAAATAATACTTTAATATTCATTATTAATTTATAACTAAAATATAATCTTATATAATTATACATTTTTTTTATTCACAATTTCTATCAAACCATTCCAAATTCGAATCCGAATTCTAAACCCACTTACTAACCAAACGGGCCCTAAATAAATGTAAAATTTTGTTTTTCATAAAATTGAAGTCGTCGAGAAGAGAGTACAAATTAGAAAAGAAAGGGGCTAGTTAGTTACAAGAAGTTGTGTTTTGGTTTTCTGTCCTTCCTTCCTTCCTGTCGTTTAAATATTCGATTTTCTTTTCGAAAAAAGGGGGTTTGTTCCCTCCTTTGGTTTTGAATCGCTTCGTTTCTTTCTTTCATTCTGTGATAAGAAAAAGAAAAGAAGAAAATGAGTATGAGTTGCTGCCCTTTTTGCTCACAACAAGTTCTTTCCATTGACCTCCAAAGGTACCTTTAGTTATCATAATAATAATAATATCCTTTTTATTTTATTTTTAATATAATTAATCAATCAATTTTATTTTTTCATCATGTCGTCAGGCACGCAAACAGTCACTTTGAGGATCAGGATGATCAACAACACCATGTCCAATTGGTTACTTCTCTTTTTTATTCATTTATTTATTTGTATCCTAATAATTAGTTTTAGATTTATTATTAAGGGGTTACTTAGTATACTTTTTTCCTGCCAGGTTGACATCCAACCCCAAACTGTTCCTTGTTCCCCACAGCCCAGCTCCACCTCCACCAACCTCATGGCCTTGTTGAAAAACTGTCTCGACACCGAGCCTGCCGGCACCACTAGTATTTTGTCAGGTTACGTTCATCACTTCCACAGTATCGACTTTGAAGATGTTGGTTGGGGCTGCGGCTGGCGCAACATCCAAATGCTTACTTCTCATTTGCTTTTCCAAAGGCCTCAAGAAGCCAACCCACTCCTCTTTGGCGGATCTGGCTTCGTCCCCGACATCCCCTCACTCCAAACGTGGCTTGAAGTTGCATGGAACAAAGGATTTGATACACCTGGCTCAAATCACTTTAATCGCAAGATATCTGGGAAACGCGCTTGGATTGGTACCACCGAGTGTGCTGCACTTTTCCGTTCTTTTGGTCTTCGTGCCCGCATTGTGGATTTTACTACTTCTTCAACTGGGACGTCGTCAAGTAGCAAGTCGACCCCCCAACTTGTTGGACCAATGGATAGATATCTGAATAGACCTCATCATGATGCAAGTTCTAGCAACAACAACAACAACAACATATGTGTGGGAGAAATAGTTAAGGGTCATCAGCTTCTTTTCAATTGGGTGCGCTCTTACTTTTCTGACACTAATATGACCACCAACTCAGGTGGCAACCGGGTTATTGTCACTCAGAAAGCGTAAGTCGATCTGTTTGGTGTCAATTTGATTCCTATATAACTTGTACTTCTCTTTTCCAAATGGCTCATTGATCTTATACAAACTCATTGAACACAGGCCCTTGTATTTCCAGCATGATGGACATTCAAGAACTATAGTTGGAATTCAGTTGAAGCGTTTACCAAATGGGACGAATCAACACAACTTACTGATTTTCGATCCTGCTCATGTGAGTACTTATATGTCTTTTAGTTTCCAGAAAATATTAGTGCCTGTATATGCCGTATGGGTGATTTCATATGCTATGGGATCACTTTCTGCATAGTCATAGGGATCTTAAAGCGACTGACTAAATAGTTTCCTTTTTGAAGATTTAAATATATTCTACAGTATCATTTTCTCCCAATGACTATGGGGGTGGGAGTGGTTGCCGCGTGATTTTGTACAAATGACATATTAATAGGGTGTATAACTTTGCTCTGCCAGAAAACACAAGTTCTAGAGAGTTGCCTGAGCAAAAGTTTGGATGGCAAGGTATATAAAAGAGGGTCCACACTCTGAAGAAAACTGAGTACCAGGTGGGTTATCTCGTTTATTATTCGCTTACTGGTATATGGTCATGTTATGGCAAGAAGCTAACAGTGTGGTTTTGTTTTCAGTTGTGTTATATAGATCCTGGAATTGCCACTGGAGCCGAGATGCAGAAGCTTAAGACCTTGGATAGTACCCATTTTGAATTTTAACATCTAATCGGTGTGCACATGTATTCTACAGCTTAAGAAGCGTGCTGCTTAATGTTCAAAACTTGTTTCTTTGGTTATTATTTGAGGAAAAAATATGTTAGTTGAACAGCTTGTAGTTGTTAATCTGTTACCTATCTCCAAGCATCAGAAATTCTCCAGCAGAATTCCATGTGCAGAACATCGATATTATTAAATCTACGTAAATAATATTCAAAGCCACCTCTTGTCAAGTGGTAACATAGCTTGTAATAACACATTACAGATAAAAGTTGGTGGTCATTTGTGTATTTATAAAAGTAATCTGCTCACTGTTAGATAAAAGAAATGTAGTAATATTTTATGAAAAGTATGTTTGGACCTGTAGGCTTATTGTAAACATTTCCATCACATAACCGTCAAGTTGAGTTCAAAGAACAATCAAGCATATGGCAACATCGTTTTCCAGAAATTCAGAATCCGAAAAATGAAATGACAATAAAAAGAACTGATCAAGAAATGCCTATGTTTTTAAAGAGAGGTGCCTGCAAGAAAGAGTGAAATTAAGGGGTCTATCAAAGAAACAGCAATAACCTTGTAGTAGTGTGAGGAGTGAAATAGGATGATTTTATGTTTGTTGATGCATAGGAAATCAATGCTGATTTTTCCCTTACGAAAAAGAAAAAAAATAAATAAAGCTACAGTACTTACTAAGAGGGTTAGAAAGAGAACTAAGATGGGTTCCAAGTAAAAACAGCTGATAAGGTGTGTTCATTGTAATTCAATAAGTTTGACTGGAAGCTTAAACATGAGATTCATAAGGCCAAATCAAAATACAATGTACAAATCACAGTCACCTACTTACTCTCTAACACTAGATGATGGACATTCATTCTCCATAAACTTGTTTTAAGGATTTTCAACATCTCTGCAGTCTCTTCTTTACAGTTCCTCTCCTCAAAACATTCCCCACCTTTTGGCGCTGATCTGACAGACTGACGGTATATAATTATTACTATTGTCATTATTTCACTCTCTCATACAATGTACATGTAGCTACCACTAACTTGGCTTTGTCTTGTTTCTTCATGTTTATTTTATTGATGACGGGCGACCAACTCCTCATGTAACCTACTGAACACTAGTTTTACAGGAATACAAGCAACTGCTGCAGCTGCTGGTTTCATCACTCCCTCCTCTGCTCTTAAATCACTAATCTGATCTCCACCACCACCTATTGAAGACAAAGTTCTTATTTTTTGGCTGTGAGATAAAACGCTCCTCCTTTGTGGCTTTTTCTGGAGCTTTGGTGAAGGCCATTTTCTTGAAATGCTTCCCCCCTTTCTATTATTATATTTTCTCTCTTCATCTGCTGCTGCATAGTCTTCATCTTGTGCTGGGGGCCGAGGAACCCTGCACTTGGCAGTCCTCCTAGCAGTCCTCCATGGTTGAAGTGCTGTGTCATCAGGATCTAATACTAATGATTCTGTTTGGTACTCATAAGTTTCTGCTGCAGAAAGAATGATATCAGATGAACCGTCTTGTATGGTTTCTACTGGGATAGGGTGACCTACTATTGCCTTGTCATTCAACTTGCTCATGAGTGAAATCATGGGAACATGTTCTCTCTGATAACCTGATTGGACTTGTACGTCAACATCAATCAACATCGACTTCATCCTCCCCCCAAACTGAAGGCTGCTCATGTATGCAAGAGAAGAATCATGGTAATCGGTCGGCTGCTGCTCCCAGTATCCTTCCACAGAATTTATGATATCATGACTACTGTCTAACCCTACATCTCTAGTAGGCATATTAAATCCAATCGATTGGCTTCTTAAACGTTTGTCAAATGAGTCGGCAGCTAATCTATCCTCTCCCCCCCTGTAACTCATCCATTGGCTAGAACCCACCAACAACTTGTTATCACCTGCTGCATTACGATACCTCTTCATCAAAGATCGAGTGTTTCTCTTTCCTTTCAATTGCCATTTGGAGACAGTCACACTGGTCGGTAGGGATTCATCACTTTCATCAGCATCACTCATGCTCTCATCTTCCCCTGTTTCAGATCTTCCAAATACTTTTGGTATAAATTCAATTTGGTCAGCATCATCTGAAAGTTCAAACAAAGATAAAAAAAATAAGGTTAGACCTCCGGGGGACAAAACAATAAAGCCATACGAGAGAGAGTGCGAAGGGAAGATGCAATGAAGGGTGAAAATTACAAAGGCAGGAAACATGGTCATTGTCACTGTTTAATACACAAGTATCACCATATTTGTAACTTATAACCCATCTAAACATGCTCCTCCAATTAGTACTAGAGAAGAAAATCTGAGATCACGAGCGAAAATATAGGAGAAAAAAAGTGGGAAAAAAAATCAACTGCATATGTCGACATCTCATCCACTCGCAAATACATATTGACTTGCATCTATGTCTTCTTCTTTTGGTACTTACCATTTAGGATCCAACGAACCTATCATTTAAGAAATGTTGGATTCAAGATACTGCTTTACTTCATAATATTCAGAATGCAATTCTGACCCATAACATAACCACAACTAATGCCGTTAGATCTACATTTTTCAATGAGCAAAAAGAACTATTGCTTCAGCTCTTCCACTGTGGAATTCAACGAATCTCACACACTCACAGTTAAGAGTATACCATGTTTTTTTAGCCTATATTTTATACATATGGCAACAAGAACTACCCTCAATTGAGGATACTTATCATCAATGGCTTCACTATTTATAAGTATGGCAACAAAAACTGTCCTTCTTTTAAGGACATAATGGAGCCTGGGATGACTCCAGTAGGCACCCTAATACAGCTAACATAACGGGGATGTACTAGAATGATGCAGATCAGTCAAGGTGTCTGATATTGCATATTTCACAGTGCCTAACCATTTTGCATGGACAAGAGACTGCCGCGTTGTTTTCAACATTAGTCAATCAGGGAAGGTTCCGTTTCTACAATAACACGAAAAGTGGGCCAACAGCTGGTATAAGTCATCCTCGGTGTGGTTGGACGACACATGGTGCAGTTCACCATCACATAATTCATGCTAAACTTGTGTTCTCATAGAATGGGTCAAAGTAGTTACTGCGCAAGGATACAAGATTAGGAGAGATTCATACAAAAAAAGATTAGTTGTTTTACTGCAACACAAGAGGATACTCAACCTGGTTTGTGCAGTACTTTGACTTGGTTAATATAGTCTCGTTATAAATAATACACGACCAGCAGCTACATAGTAGTTTCTATCCTACAAATCTAACCTAATATTTCAAAATTTTATACCCACCTACACAAGCTCTACTAATAAACCATCAACCTATTTCTATATTGAATAATTAGAGTCCAAGCCTAGCCATCCATAAACAATTCAACTTGTAGTATCCCATCTGAAAAAGTTGCATAAGCTAAAAGTGAAGAGGTCTGAAGAAGTTAAAACAGTCATGGAGGTTTGGCAAGTGCAATTTCATCATGTTCAAAAGAGCAGCTGAGTCATATGAAGAATCAGGGAATAATGTAATGGCTTGACGAGGACTGTTATGGCATTGGTCAACTAGTTTTGACCAATGCTATGCCAGTTAGTATAGCTACATATTAGTTATGTTGCAGATTTTCCTTTAAAAGGTGGTATAGAATATATGTGGTAGATAGTACTGATTTCTTGGTTGTATGTGAGGTTACTCTAATTCCTTAGGCATGTCTTTGGAATTTAACAAAACAAAAGTGAAGACAGAAGACCAAAGGCCCTTGTGTGGTAAAACATAGACACAAAAACCACACCTGAAAAATCCAAAAATGTCAAGGTAGATTATGAAGGTCTGCCTAAATATGAAGCAAAAGGAAGAGTCAAAGACACATCAGATACCACCATGGTGCACAAACACCATCAAAAGTTTCCACTGTTGTGATATTGAGCCAGCTAGACTGGTCTAACTGGCAGGCAGTCTCTTATTTAAACCTATATTACCTGTAACTAACCTCGGCTTAAATGAAAGATAGTTAGGAGCCAAGGCTTTAAATTGAGCTATTGGTTATGCTAGTTATAACAGGTATGAAAGGTCATCTTTAACTTGTAGCAGTTGTCTCTCCAGCAGCACCTAAATAATCGATACGTAAACCATCCATTAAAAAAAATGCAGCACTAGTTGGTCGGCAGACTTGGTACAATGTGAAAACAGAAACAGCACTTAGTGGTACCGTTGCCCATCGTTATGCCTACAATCAATACTAAAGCCTAATATAGAAAGCCCAACTTCCTCAACATCAAAAGAATACTCTCTTCTGGTACATGATCTCCTAAGAGAGTTTAGCATCACTAGTATAGGAAAGAGGTGCATGCCATTGACTCAAGCATTACTAACTCCCTTTTAAAGGTTTACACTTTCTGTCATAACTAAGGTTCTGCAGATAACTAAGGTCCTACATTACTGATTTTTGGTATCACATAGCGCACATAGGTAACTGCAGCACCAATGCAAGCAAAAGTATTTGGTTGGATGGAAGTTCAAAACACCCTGTTACATTTCTTTTATGTTTATTAGCATACGTTATTGCTAGTCCCTCTTTCCTTACTCCACCTATATATATGCGTGTCCTAACTTCCAGATTTGCAAGAAGCTTATGTGTTCAAAGTCTATATAGTAAAAAAAGAACAGACCTATGCTCGTAAGGAAAACATGCAACAGAAAACGATTGCCAAAGTTATGAAGAAGGACCTGAAAGTGTTGCATCATATGTGTCGGAACTGAGGGATTCTGTCCCAGAAGAATCGGTTTCAGTGTCTTCTTCTTCGTCTTCATCATCGTCTTCGTCTTCATCATCATCATCATCAACATCATCTTCAGTAGTGTTGTTTTCTTCACTCAAGGCATATGTGAAGGCGTTTTGAGACTTGGGGGTTGAAACATCGACCCAGTCAGAGAGTGGTGTTTGGTTATAGTCAAAGCTTTCATCTGATTTAGGATGTTCCTTGTGCCTTGATTGGTCCTCTGGTGACGGTTTCCTTTTCTCACCCTGTAATAGGTGATCAGGTGTATGGTCAGAGCTGTCACCTGAAGCCGTTGCTGCTGCTGGTGCCATTACTGGGGGGTCTGCAACCTGTGTCTTGTTATCTTCCTCCTCCACTAGCAGAAGGGGAGGATGAGTCTGTAACGGCATGGGGTTGGGTGGTAATTTAGGACTGGTGTTGAGACGGCGCTTGTTGATTGATTCCTCCTCATCCTTGTCCTTGTTGTCGTCGTCGTCATGGCGTGGCCTTTTCCTTTTGATTGTATCTTGTGGCGAAAGGTCAACATCGTCGTTGTTGTCATCATCATCATCGCCATTGTGATGATAAGAAGCAGGAGGAGGAGTCGGAGGAGGGTTATTATTAAGTTGGGGTTTGGAATTCAAAGGGAGTGGGGTTGGTAAGTTGGGGTATTTCTTATGGAGGAATTGTTTTTCGAGCTCGAGGGCGTGGAGTATGGCGTCTTCTCTGCGGGCGTACTTTTCTCGCTTCTTAGGAGGCATGCCCTGGGAGGCTTGGGCGCGGGAAATGCAGTCGTCAAACTCGCCGCAGCGGAAGGGCTTGACGCGCTTGGACTTTTCGAGGTTGTACCAGTCGCTGTTTGTTGTTGAGAAAAGGAATTAATAGAATGATAATGATAATGATAATAAAAAGTAAAAAATAATAAAAAGTAAACAACTTACACGCTGGCATCTTCTCTGCCAAGGAGCTTAACAGGAGTACCAGATCGGGGGGACATCAAATGAGAAGCGGAGAGTTCTTCGCCGCCCAGAATCTTACCCGGCCACCACGACCCGTTTCTTCTTCGGACCCAAACTATTGTTCCTACTTCACTCTCTACACTAACCTCCATTCCTTCCTTTTTTTTAAATTAATTTATTTAAAACCCTAGATAGACAACCATCACTCGATCTATTCTTTCTTTCTTTTGAGATCAATCAATCACTATTTCTTTTAGGGTTTCTTTCTTTCTTTATACTCTTTCCGTCCGTCCGTACGGTCTCAAGTCTCTCTCAACTAACAAACTAATTAACTCTTTCTTTTGTGACTGACTCACTCTGTGTGTGTGTTTGTGTCCTCCTCCTTCCCCTTCACACCAACGACAGACGCGTTTTAGTCTTTTTTTTTTATTTTATGTTAGTAGGGCTGAGCATCATCATCGCCATGGCCCAACCGAAGGCGAGAAAACCGATGATCGAAAACCGTGAAAAACGCGAACCGAATGTTGTCGGTTCGGTTTGGTTTTTCGTCGGTTCGGTTCGGTTTTGTCAGTCTAGGTGTATTTTGGCATGTTTTTGTCGGTTTTGTGTCGAATCGGACCAAACCAAAACCGAAAGCATGTAAAACTTGAAACCGAAACCGAACCGACGGGCTGTCGGTCCGGTTCGGTTTTTGTCGGTTCGGTCGGTTTCGTCGGTCCGGTTCCGTTTTTGTCGGTTCGGTCGGTTTCGTCGGTCCGGTTCGGTTTCAAACCTTCGGTGCTCGGCCCTATATGTTACCTCTTCTTTTCTTTTCTATTTTTTTTTACTTATCAAAACTTACTCAAATTTTAAAGCCTTCGTTACTTAAAAACTCATATTTTATCTTTGTATAAACTCATATCTTTTTTTCTTTCTAAAATCACACTATACATTCAAATTTCGTATATTTTATGTACCCGGGGATTTGATAGACTGGCTCGTCCTACGTGAAACTGGTTAAATGCCAACTCATTTTTTTTTTCTTTTCAATTTGCCCGCAACCTTTTATAACATTTAACCCTACTTTTTAGGGTGAACTTCATCTATATTCTTAGAAAAACTCATAATTACATCAACATCCTTACAAATTTCATAATTACACCAATATCCTTCCAAACTTTAAAAATACACGTGTATATCTGATGATGTACCCTCCGAGTAGCTCGAAGGACACTCCTCCGAGACGTGTCGAAGCCCTTCCATACGAAGGCCCAGGTTAGGATTCCAAAATATCCACAGGCGTCAAACCATTCGTTGGCGCGAAGGTTACCTTAGGGAATTCGCCATTCGCGTCCTAAGCCGCCGGGTATGGTTGTGAAGGAACAATGGATAAGGAACCTCGACTTAGTCAAACCCACGATCTCCTCTCTCTGGCTTCCCGTCAAGTCCGAGAATGTAATCCTATTCCAGATATTAGTCCCGCTCGTTGAGGCAAACTTTGAAGCCTTAGATTCTTTGCTAAGGGCTCACAAGAGATGTGTTCGCAACACCGAAATGCGAGGAATTGGAATACTCCAGTGAGGAGTACGACGAGGATATTGAAATAGAGGACAGGCCTCAACCAGCTAGCGAGGCGCCGGCCCTGCTGAATGGCTCTCCTTCCATCAAGGCTAAATGGAAGGACGGTGGTTTTGAAGAAGGACCGGAGGAACCGGACGGCGGAAATAATGCCCAGTGAAAGGAGGTGAGAACTCCAACGGAGGAAGCAACCTGGTAGGAATCGGAGGAGTAAACCTACCCCTCTTTTAGTCGCCCATTTAGGAAGAGAGGGACAGGGCTCCAAAGACTCCCTATAGTTTCGAGTGTCTGAGGCCCACCTCCGACTCCAAAGATGAATCAATTACCCTCCTAAAATGAACCCTACCTACCCGCTTCAAACCTACAATACCTATCCTCCGAATGGTTCATTCCCCAACCGTAACTACCAAGAATACCCTATGGACAGCTTCCTACGCAATCGTTGGGTGTAAACCCTTCGCACCAACCCGCTACTTCACCCTACCCACACACAAACCATTTCCCAACCCGTATAACCCTACACATGTTTATCCACCTCCTTACAACCCTTGCTACCCGAGGTCTCTCGAGCTTAGACACCCTTCGTAAAGTGGATCAAGATTATCCCTCACTGATGGTGTAAAGATGCCTACTCATATAGGCACCTACGATGGAAATGCGATCCTGATAACTTCCTCCATCTATTCGAAGGCGCTATCAAGATGCAAAAGTGGGTCATGCCCGCAAAGATGCCATATGTTCACTTACACGCTCAGAGACTCCGCAAGAATATGGTGGAACGGACAGAAGTTGGGAAGCATTATAAGTCTGGACGATCTCAAGGCTAAATTCCGGTTACACTTTAGTCAGCAAAAGAAGTATACCAAGACTCACTTAACCGTGCATACCATCAAGCAAAGAGACAACGAAAGTACAAGGGCCTTCGTTACCAGGTTTACTGATGAAACTTTGCAAATGCTAGGGTTGCACGAAGATCAGAGGATCTCTGGTTTCATACATGGCCTTCAAAATCGAAGCTTGGTAGAATTTCTTTCCACCGATCTTCCCAACACCTATAAGGCCTTGATAGAGAAAGCTTAAACCTGGATTGAGTCCAAGGAGGTAGCAGATAATGGGTCTCTGATAGAGCGTAGGAAATGTCTCGACAAATTCTCTAAAGGGTCCTCCGGAAGGATCCAAGAACAAGAAGAAGAACAGAGACCGCTTCACCCATACAACAAAGGTTCGAACCATGGACTCTTGGCGAACTTGGTCAAGTCTCCCCGAGAGATCCTAGCTACCGAGAAAGCCGCAAAATCCTTCGATCCGCCACCACGGATGACAGCACGAAGCAAGGCCAGAGACATGTCCAAGTATTACCATTTCCATGAAGATCATGGACACGACACGAACAACTGCAGAGAACTAAAGAAACAGATCGAGGAAGCAGTGCGGTCCGGACAGTTGGCACATCTGGTCAAAGGCATCAAAAAGGGAAAGGACAAGTTCTCCGACACCCAACTGGGTGAATGGAAGGGGAACAAGAAGGAAAACACGCCCATCAAGCTCCGATACTTATGGTGCACAAGCACGATACAACTTTGAAAAGAAAGGAAGCAGACACGGAGCTGGGAAGTGTAGGGGAAATAATCTTCCCTTACATCTTGGGGCAGACACCTTCGACTGATCCCGTGATCATTAAAGTACGAATCTCCAACAGGGAGGTAAACAGAGCATACATGGATTGTGGGAGCTCCTGCGAGATCATCTATGAGCATTGTTTCCTAAAGCTCAAGTCATCCATACGCTCACGAAGGGTAGACTCAGCACCACCGGTAGGGTTCTCAGCGAACACCGTGGCCCCGGGAGAAGTACCACCGAAGTCACCATAGGCGAAGGCCCTTTATCCCGCACGAAACACTCACCTTCATCATAGTCGTCATATTCTCCTTATAATTTGTTAATAGGGAGAACAATTATGCAAAAATGGGAATTGTTATCAACAAAACATTAGAAGATCGTAAAATATAAATAAACGTTTTCATTGGGGAAGTGTTTATTGAAAAGTGCAAGTAGAGAGGAAGAAATGGTTCTCTATTTATAGAGGAAATTCTCTTCTGTTTCCCCGGATCCCACGGATCCCGACCACAAGGGATCCGGCTAGCACAAAGCTAGGGATCCGTGGTCCGCTCCTCTTTGCCCATGGGTATTTTTGGTTAAGGGTCATGGGTCATGGGTTATGGGTTGATCCATGGTTTTCTTTCTAGATACAATGAACTTGGTTAAGTGGTATATGTAAAACCATGGGTTATGGGTCAAAAACCATTTGCTAGTATTTACCCATTTAGTATATACTTGTATTTACCCAATTTATCATACACATAGTTTTTACCCATTTAGTATACTTAGTTTAAGTATATGTTTAACCCAATATGCAAACACTAGTTGTTGTACATATTTTATCTAGATCATAAAATCACTTATACTTGTTTTAGTGTTTTATGTGAAAGCGTAAGTGTGTTAGAAAACTATTAACTCAAACTATTTACGTACTTCATTTGTTTCGTTAAAATGATTTTATATTTGTTATCAACAAAACATTAGAAGATCGTAAAATATAAATAAACGTTTTCACGGCTTATTTGTATTAACAATCTCCCTTTTGTTGATGACAAAACATAAAATTATTTTAAGGAAAATCTAAAATTGTAAAAGTTTGAATTTGTAGTTTTTACTTTCTTCTCCCCCTTTGTCGAAACAAAAGTGTTAAAAGAAACCAACACAATTTTTATAAGAGAAAGAGAAAATAAATGTAAAAATGTGAAGAGAGCAAGTTACGAAATGGTACTGTCTTAACTCCCTTGACGAGTCCATCCCTTTGAAAGGGCGCCAAGGACATAATGTAAAATAAACTAATTGTGTTTGCAATTAAGTTTGCAAATGGTTCGCCTAAGTGACGAGAACGTGTTCCCATTAAATATTGCAAAGTTGCAATGGGGTGTCATGAAGTGTAACCCAAAAGATGGATTTAAGTTTGCAAGTGATTTTGTAATGTCGCTTTTGACACAAAGCTCCCCAGCTTTATGGTGTCAATATCTTCATGTGTATTTTGAATAACTACAAGACAAGGTTAGAAAAACAAGAGTATAGTGCATAAATTTCCGCAAAAGAGACTCAAGTTAGTAGAGATTTGTGCTCCGTATCACGGATCCCACGGTTCCCTTCAAGGAGGATCCGCTCATTTATCTGGAAGCGGATCCGGCTATCCGTTACGCTTTCTTCAAAGTGAAGAAATATCAAGGGATGCTATTGGAGAGAATGAGATATATAACAAGCACAACACACATAATAATCATAGCCGATAACACCCGATTGTGCATGTTTTTAGTAGCATTGTGTGTACTTTTATATCCGTTATTTGGTTATATTTGTGTGATTTTAGCACTTAATCGTATCTAGATATGTTTGTCTAGCATTCATAACCAAGTGTGGAAATGGAGGAAAATGTGGAAATATGCGCTTAATCAAGATTCCTGCCCCGCTAAGCTAAATCCAGTACCTTGAAGACCTTAGTGATTGAAGAACCAAGTTCTACAAGTCGAGTGAAGAGAGAAAGATCAAGTTTTTATTCGGAAGATCCAACCGATCCTATTATACCTTCACCGGATCGGTTGGCATTTGGTCTGGAATACATGTTTTTGCCATGACCGACCGATCGGTCGCAACCCGCAACCGGATCGGTCGGTGTTATTATTGAAGACCAACCGGATCGGTTGGTCGTATGACCGATCCGGTCGGAGAAGCCGCAGCTTGTCAAATCTTCATCACTAAGCTTCCCTTTGCATCCAAACGATTCTAGGTCCTTCTCTTGGTGTATTCTAGTCCCTTCCTTACTCCTCGGAGGCCAAGTCAAGCATTTAACACCCTAGGCCTTGGAATTAGTATAAATAGAGGCTAAATGTGAGCATATTAGACACACTTCAATTAAAAAGCTCTCTACTCATCAAACCAAGCCTTAACCTCCCAAATTGCCCTTAGAAATCCAGTAAGTTTGAGTTCCGAAGTTCCACCGCTGGAAGCCAAACACTAAAAGTCCACCACGATCCTTTGGGAATCATTACTTCATCATTTGTAATCTTATTCCAAGCATTGTAAGACTTTTAATCATGTTTTCTAATGATCAAAGTTATGAGTTTATGTTCATGTTTGCTATGAGCGGCTAGTTTCTTTATACACTTGCTTAAATGATGTTGATTATTATATGATTAGTTAGTGATTGTATTAACATGTTTTAATTCAATTTCAAGTTGATTCTAAGATCCAATTGTGCTAAAGTTTCATAGTGACATTTGTTAATCAAGTTTGGCTAATTGGTAACTATCGTTGGGGTCGAAAGAACTTCGATTATTCAACTAGTCATAATCATTTTGTCTATGGATGATTGTTTTTACCCATTATTCTTGATTATACAAAGGAACTAAGGTGTGGTTGTAATAGAAACGCTTTTTGATTATCAAATTGGATTAGTTGGAAACATCTAAATGGTCGTAAGATTAGTTGTGGAAAATTAATTGTAGCCTTTTGTCTATGATCGGGTACCTTTGTATTGACCATTTCTTAAGCAATTTGATGAACAAGTGGATGTTTTGTGTTTAAGTTTATGAAAGTAGACTTATGAAACTTGAATTGATCTTGAATTGATTGGTTAAACTTAAAGCTTGTTTTATGAACTAAAATCTTGACGAAGGTTTATCTTGTAAGAACAATAGATTAGTTTTCAACCAATTATCACAACCAACATGTTAAGTAGTTAATACAATCACATTAATCTATGATATGATACTAGTTTGAGCAAGTGTAGTTTTAATCATCCGAATTTCATTATATCTATTTGCTTTGTTATATGTTTTGATCGACTCCGTAATTCAAACTTGTGCTCGATTCACTCAAATCCTTGCGAACGATCCCGACTTACCTTCATAATCTTGCTATAACGGACGAGTATACTTGCTCGTATGTGTTATTGATTAATGGGAGAAATTCGTGCTTTCAACCAAAACCCAAACGAATCACTTGTCGAAGCTTGGCTTCGAATGAAGGATTTGCTTCGTAGTTGTCATGGACATGGATTATCAAAAGGAACCATTATCCAAATCTTTTACCATGGACTAGATGAAATCTCTCAAGGCATCCTTGATGTCGGAGGAATTTTTCTCTATAAAACTCCCAACGATGCACATCAATCGTCAAGATCGAGTACTTCTCAAACTTGATTGGTCCAAAGATTCCAAAACCAAACCTCTCCGAAAACCGTTGCTTTTGTCGAAACACCGATACCTCAAAACTCATGGAGAAGATGGAAGCGTTAACCTCACAAATTAACTCGCAATACAAGGATATCAAAGATGAAATGAAAGAAATGCGAGATGGATGTAACAATTGTGGAGAAATCACCCATCGTCCGAAAAGCGACGATAAACCTATGGGTGGACCAAAAGAAGGAGAAGCAAATTACGCTCAAGGAGGATACCGTGGAGGCGGATATCGTAGTAACTATTACGGTCGAAATTCGAAATTGGCAAGATCGCCGACGAGGGATGACAACCGTGATTCTCAACCACCAACCGACGATCCACCACACCAAACTTCCGACAAAAGACAGAAGAAACCAAATTGAAAAACCATGAGAGAATTCGTGGTCGGTCAAAATCCGCAAATGATTTTATCAAAATCAATTTTTCAATCTTAAAGCCAAAGTTGAGCAAGGACGTAAAATCATCAAGCATCTATCCAAGATCTTGAAAACAAGCAGTACTTTCTCGACCAACATTCTTCTAGACCATCCGGTTCATTGCCAAGTAACACTCAATCCAATCCAAAACCATCAAATGATAAGACGCATCATCCCCCCAAACACGAAATGAACATATCAATGTCGTTACAAGAAGTGGTCTCAGTGACGATCCACCACCTAATCCTAATCCTCCTATCACCGCTGATAGTGAGGATGAAAACGAAGAACCAAACACAACTCAAACCACCAAAAGAAAGACATTCCACCCGTCAAGGCGTATACACCGAAAATTCCTTATCCTCAACGCCTAAAGAAAGAGAAGATGGAAGAGCGTTATAAGAAGTTTATCGAAATAATCAAAGAGGTTAGACTCAATGTTCCTCTCTTGATGTTATAGCCGGAATGCCCAATTACGGAAATTTTGAAAGAACTTTAATAACAAAAGCAAGCTTGAGCAAATATCAAGAACTTTTCTTAACGAAGAATGCTCACCATAGTTCAAAACAAAATTCCACCAAAACTCCTGAGATCCCGGAGCTTTCTTATTCCATGTACTGGAATAACGTTAAATGTGATGCTTTAGCCGATCTTGGCAAGTATCAATTTGATGCCTTATTCACTCTATTCCAAGTTGTGCAACAACAAACAAACCAACAAAATGAGCATTCTGATTGGCAAACCATTCCTATCAATATCCCGTGGGAATTCACAGAATATGCTTGTTCAAGTCGATAAATTCATATTTCCCGTGGACTTTGTAATCTTGGAAATGGAAGAAGATAGTAAAGTCCCACTCATTTTAGGAAGACCTTTCCTAAACACCGCCGACGAATCATCAAAGTTAAAGGAAAAGAACTCAACCTTGAGTCAAGATCGAATCACTTTTCTTATCGATAAAGCAATGCGCTACCCACATTCCAGTGATGACACTTGTTTTAACGTCGATGTTATTGATGAAGTCACTGATGAGGAATTAGATGCATTACTTAACGAATCCGATCCATTCATGACTACTTCTGAAAAAATCAATGAAACAGATTTTGACAAAGAATTTGATGATTTCATGAAAGTAGAATTTGAAGAAGATAACTCAGAAGAAGAAGAAATAGAGGAAGAGGAAGAAAATTTTGAGGAAATCACTTTCAATGAAAAATGCGAATAAAATCCTCTATCAAGAACCACCCACGTATCTCGAACTCAAACCTCTTCCAAATCATCTTGAATATGCTTATCCGAGGAAAACTCACTTCTTCCAGTAGTCATATCTTCATTACTCGAGGATGATGAGAAAGAAAGTTTAGTTTCCGTGATCAAAAATCACAAACAAGCTTTTGCTTGGAAAACATCCGATATCCCAGAATTAGTCCTAATTTTGCAAACACAAAATCAATTTCAAGAAGCGGATTAAACTCGTGGTAGAACGTCAACGTAGACTCAATCCCAACATGAAGAAGTTGTTAAAAGGAAATCATTAAACTTCTTGATGTCGGAATCATTTACCCAATTGAGGATAGTCCTTGGGTAAGCCCTGCTCACTGTGTTCCAAAGAAAGGAGGAATGACGGTTGTAACTAATGAGAGAAATGAGCTAGTTCCGACTAGAACTGTCACCGGTTGGCGGTGTTTGTATTGACTAT